>JAQMRL010000005.1:74913681-74971181 GCA_035578175.1 Catonia carolina
TATCCTAAGGCATCCAGGTATTGGGCTATCAATAATGGAGGGTAACATTGAGGGAGTAAATTGTAGAGGGAGGCAAAGATTAGAATATATAAAGCAAATTACAAAAGATGTAGGGTGTTACAGGTATGTAGATATGAAACGACTTGCGCAAGATAGAACAGGTTGGAGAACTGCATCAAACCAGTCGAGAGACTGATGACAAAAAAAAACATTGTATATTTTATTGTATATTTATACAAGTTTATATAAGTTTATATTTACAAGTTTACATAAGTTTAATATATTTATACAAGTTTATTGTATATTTTATATTGTATATTATATTGTATATATCTGTTTCATATAATGAATTAATAATTATAATAATTTCACCAACCTTCTTTTTAAACTGCGTCACCTTTATTTTTATTCTTACTTACACCTGTTTTGGTGGATCCACCATCATCAGAGTAAATAACACCATTGAAACTAAAAATTTTTTATCTCACTTATTTAAAATTTACAGAAGATTATACATCTTCAGTCACTTGTATAAAAGTTTTATACAAGTGACTAAAGATGGTAAATTTTAGATAAGTGAGATAAACATTTTTTAGTTTCAATTTTTATTTACTCTGATGATAATGGATTCACTAAAACACGTGTAAGTAAGAATAAAAATAAAGGTGACGCAGTTTAAAAAGAAGGTTGGTGAAATTATTATATTAATTCATTATATGAAATAGAAATAATTTCAAACTGCAGGATGCATTATAAAGATTTATTTTTATATATGTTTGTTGCAGGGCTAAAATAAATAGTTGTGTTTCTTGTCACATGACAGAATCATTTAATAAGAGAAGAGGTAGAGGTGTACTGTGACACTAATCACAGTTATCTCCTCTGAAAGTAATGAATTTCATTATACACTTGGATTGTGTGGTGAATGAAGTGAAGGTGTCATTTGCAGAGTGGAAAATATGTGCTTTTCAAAGGGCCCGGCATGCTAATAAGCAAACTTTTTCATTCAGTGAGTTGTGACAAATACTCGTATAAACCACGTGACTCCTCGTTTTACTTAGTTAAACTTCTACAGGTTCAAACCAGCCAATCAGGCTGATCACCTAAACAACAACATTTTTATGAAAACGTAAATTGTAATAGTAAACGTAATTAGTAAACGTAATAGTAAAACGTAAAACGTATTGGGTGTTTCACCAAACATAGTCTGAATCATTTACACTTTATATATATATTTATATATTTATATATATATTTACACTATTATTATTACTATTATTTACACTATTATTATTATTATTTACAAATTTAGGCAGAAGACAAATGACAAAAGGATAAGTCTGCCTGTGCAATCTGCAAGAAGAGAGGGTACTGGTGGGAGGTGGACGGATGAGAGAAGAAAGGAGCATTCCGAACGAATGAAGGCTTTTTGGGCAGATAAGAGGAATGACATCCTGAGAAGAAGAGACCAAAATGCATAGTGCTTAACGTGATCCTTAGTCGGTCGATCAACGAATTAATAATAATAATTTACACTATTATATATATATTATTAGTAAAATTATTTACAGTCAATCTGTTCATTGCAGGGCTAAAATAAATAGTTCTGTTTCTTATCACATGGTCAGCCAATTAAATGACTGAATCATTTAAGAACAGAAGAGGTAGAGGTGTACTGTGACACTAATCACAGTTATCTCCTCCACTGAAAGTAATGAATTTTATTATACAGCCAGACCCTGTGGTGAATGAAGTGAAGGTGTCATTTACAGAGTGGAAAATATGTGCTTTTCAGAAGGCCCGGCATGCTGATAAGCGTACTTTTCCACTCAGTGAGGAAGGCAATGGTAAACCACCTCACTCCTCGTGTTACTTAGTAGAGCCTCTAGAGGTTCAAACCAGCCTTTTGGCTGTTGATCTAAACAACAACAGTCTGAATTATTTTTAGTATATTGTAACATTGTTGTTGCTGATGTGATCTCACGAAGGGTGTTTTCAACCTTTAAAGGGTTTATTAAATAAAAATAGGCTATACAAACATTAACTTACAGATTAGCAAATTTTTTTTTCAAAACACTGTGTTTGGAGTGTACTATTAAACGGAAGTGAAACGTGGGTGATAGGGGCTATACATGGTGATTCATGAAGATATGCAGAAACTTTAGGAGCTCATTGTACATGTAAAAATAATGAAAAAAGTTTATATAAACATGGGTCCGGAAATGCTTCATTTCCGAGTCACGGCTAGCGAAAGTTTCGCCCGGATTTCAGCTCACCAGGTGAAATGAGGTCTTCCTGGAATTCTGGTGAGATAGATTAAAGGGCGAATTCAATCATTTCTTATGGTTTTTGATCTGATAAATTGAATAAAACAGGTCCCAGAACTGTAAGTTAAATAGTTTTTTTTAGAAAACCAGTGTCAAATGCAAAAAATGGAGTAAAAAACACATTTTTTCATCTTTGAGCAAGAATAACTTTGTTATTTTACCATAAACAGTTAAATTTTTTGAAAAAACCATGTCGAAAATTTTATTCTGAACAAACCGGTGTAAATTAAGTACACAGAAAGCGAATAGATGTTTGATTAAATGAATTTTTATTCATAAGAGAACAAAGTAAAATTAACCGGAAAATTAAGATGAAAAAATGTGTTTTTTTCACTCCATTTTTTGCATTTGACACTGGTTTTCTCAAAAACTATTTAACTTACAGTTCTGGGACCTGTTTTATTCAATTTATCAGATCAAAAACCTTAAGAAACGATTGAATTCGCCCCTTAATCTACCTCACTAAAATTTCAGGAAGACCTCGTTGAAAAATGAAAACCTCATTCAAAAAAGTTTATATAAACATGGGTCCGGAAATGCTTCGTTTCCGAGTTACGACTAGCGAAAGTTTCACCCGGATTTCAGCTCACCAGGTGCAATGAGGTCTTCCTGAAATTTTAGTGAGGTAGATTAAGGGGCGAATTCAATCGTTTCTTAAGGTTTTTGATCTGATAAATTGAATAAAACAAGTCCCAGAACTGTAAGTTAAATAGTTTTTGAGAAAACCAGTGTCAAATGCAAAAAATGGAGTGAAAAAAACACATTTTTTCATCTTAATTTTCCGGTTAATTTTACTTTGTTCTCTTATGAATAAAAATTCATTTAATCAAACATCTATTCGCTTTATGTGTACTTTATTTACACCATTTTGTTCAGAATAATATTTTCTACATATTTTATTCAAAAATGTTTACTGTTTCTTGGTGAAATAACAAAGTTATTCTTGCCCAAAGATGAAAAAATTTGTTTTTCACTCCATTTTTTGCATTTGACACTGGTTTTCTAAAAAAAACTATTTAACTTACAGTTCTGGGACTTGTTTTATTCAATTTATCAGATCAAAAACCTTAAGAAACGATTGAATTCGCCCCTTAATCTACCTCACTAAAATTTCAGGAAGACCTCATTGCACCTGGTGAGCTGAAATCCGGGTGAAACTTTCGCTAGTCGTAACTCGGTAACGAAGCATTTCCGGACCCATGTTTATATGTACTTTTTTCATTATTTTTACATGTACAATGAGCTCCTAAAGTTTTTGCATATTTTCGTGAATCATCCTGTAGAAAGAAAGAATATAGAAGCTTTTGAAATTCGATTTTATAGGAAAATGATTAGGTGGGTGGACAAGATAAGTAATTTGAGGTTCTTAGGCGAGTGGATGAAAAAGAAGTACAAATAAATATCAGATGAACTAATGTCCCATCGGCGAGCGAGTGAGAGGGAGATATGTGGCATAACTAAGCATGCGCCCAAAGGTCTTTACCCTTATAATCCAAATCTGAAAACATCCTACAGTCGTTATATTGCTTGTTAGTTTACTGGATCCCCTCCTAGGGAGTACAGGACCTTGTGGAGGGGGTGGAGGGGCTCGCGTGCTGCCAAGACCCGGAGAGCTATGCCGGCGGTAGTGTAACTACCAGCAGGGCCTCCCAAGCCGGACAGGTCAAAGGGTAGGAGCCAGACGAAGAAGTACTCCAAAAACGACGTCGTTGGGCCAATCACCCACACGTTGAAAAAGCGGATTCAAAGTCATATAAATAGCCTCGGACAAGACAGGAATTTTCGGAATAAAAGACTGGACAAACCTAATTTACGATTTGGAAATTGGAATATACGCACTTTGACTGGAAAGGAAAAGGAAATAGTAGAGGAGATGAAAAGGTATAAAATGAGTGTTCTAGGAGTTAGTGAGATTCGGAAAAGAGGATGTGGAAAGAGACAATTGGATGATGGATATGTGCTCAGATATTCAGGAACGACTGAGGCAGGATGATGAGCACATACGAAGATTGGGAGAGGAAAGAGGCATGGTCCTAGGGCAAATGTGACGATTGGCGGCGGATAGAGTACAATGGAGGAAGTTTTCCGAGACTACCCCGACGCTGTAAGGCACATGGGGAGAGAGAAAGAAGAAGAAGTTTACTGGATGCATAAACCCTTGTTCACAACAATCAGTAAAATTATACAATATTATTGAAATTGTGTGTATGGGTTGTGCGAGTGAGAGCGTTATTCATTCTCTCACTACCACGGCTAGCAGTGTTTCCCAAACATTTTAACCTCGCGGCTCCCTTGTGATTTCTTAAGGTTACGGCGGTGCCCCTCTACCTTGCTCAGTGGCGGCTGGTGAGGTATTTCGTTCGGGGTTCACACCTTCCAGGGGGAGTGGGCTGAGAAGTATGGAATTTTTGAAAATTAAACGTACAAAAACAGCATTTTAATCATTTTGAGGGAAAAATTCAAGCTTCAAATAATATGTATTTTCTAGGAAAAACTGCTATTTTATAAGCTCTTGGCGGATTTTAATAATATTATATCTATAAAAACTACATTATCATTATTATGAAAGACAAGTTGGCAGAGGAGAGTAAATATATTCGAAAAACCACAGGCAAGTTTTATAACGGGTGATTCAAAAAGAGCGCCGGTTTTTAAACGGCTGGTAAATTTTTGTTTATCGGTTGGCAACATTGTTAGACCTCATTTCTATTTCGGAGAACATTCCGATTGACGATTCAGTTGTAGTTTCTTTTGTTCGCAGTGTATTACTCTCGCAGTCTGTGTCTAACCATGGAAAAGTTTACTATTGCACAACGAGTGTTAATCGTCAAAACATTTTACCAGAGTGGAGAGAGTTATACGGCTACTGTCAGGTGACTTCGCGGTACTCTGGGACGTAATGAAGCACCGAACGAATCAACAGTTCGCAGGCTCATGAAAAAGTTTTTTGAGACGGGTTCAACAGTCGACCTTGAAAGTTCTGGACGTCGTCGTTCTGGCCGAATTGAGCAGAACGTTGCGGTTGGTTCGTGACAGTGTGGCTGTTAGCCCAGCAAAATCAATACGTCGCCGTTCTCAACAATTGGGTTTAAGATGTTCTTCTGTACGGAGAATTCTTCGGTACGATCTCCAATATCACCCGTATAAAATTCAGTTGACGCAACATTTGAAACTGGCAGACCACCAGAAGAGACGACAGTTTGTTGACTGGGTATTGAGAAAACGGCAGGATGATGACACCTTCGCAAACAAAATCATTTTCAGTGATGAGGCGCACTTCCACTTAAACGGTTTTGTTAATAAACAGAACTGCCGTGTGTGGGGTTTAATTCGACGGGTTATCGGGCAAATGGAAGTCGAAACTTGTCGTGCAGTGATATCCAATTTCATGGACAGAGTTGATGCGTGCCAGCGCAGTAGAGGAGGACACATGCATGACATCATTTTTCATACATGAAATCGGAAGGTAAGATGAACTTGTTGATGTATTTATTTTCAGTTTTTCAATAAAATAAATCTCTTAATTTGATATATCAAAACCGGCGCTCTTTTTGAATCACCCTATATATGAAATTTTAATATGATGTCTCATAAATAATTACAATTCAAACAAAAAATTATTTCATATACATTTTTAAATCCGTGGCCTGCGGCGTCCCGGGGCGCCGCGGCGCACACTTTGGGAAACACAGGGCTAGGGGACTTAAATCATCTAAATACTGTACAAGGTAGCATCGTGCCAGAAGAAGGGATAGGCTAGTTGGGCATATCTTAAGACATATCAAAAATCTGGTGTGAAACACTCACACAACTTTCTCTTGCCAATGCAAATAATTAACAATAAACCTAACATTAGTATTAAAACATTAGAAATGAACAAAAACTAACCTCAAAAACATAACCTTATTTTAATCATGAGTGAATGACGCAAAATGACAATCGAACTCAGTTTGGCTTAAAAATACGGAAAATCACGCTTTCACGCTAAACTAGGCTCTGTAGAGAAAAATGCTCTAAACAAAAGTTGTAGATCTTTTAATTTTCTATAAATTTAATTATATACACTTTTGTCATAAAATGCATACTAAGGTCGAAATCTTAAAAAAATCAATTTTTCACACATTTTCGTGAGAAAAAAACAGAAAATTGCAAATTACCGCTAAACTAAGCGTTATACAAAAAATTGTTTGAAATAAAAGTTGTAGAACTTTACATTTTCTACAACTTTTATTATATAACGTTTTGCGCTAAAATGCATATTAAAGCCGCAATCTTAAAAAGAAAATGTTTTTACGTAAAAACAGCCTCACGCAGAATTTCAGCAAACATGGCGCCTACCCTATCTTGTAGAGAATAAAAATTTGAATAAACCAGGCGATTTTAAAAAAAATCGTAGGACCAGTTTTTGAGAAAATCGTAAAAAAGTGAAAAATTATACGAATAAACTACTACTTCCGGTTGACCGATTTTGATGAAAATGTTCGTGTCGGTTCCGGTAGTGGTATGTAACTTAGATTTCAAGTTTCAAGTTCGTACAATGTTCCGTTCTTGAGATATTCTGTTCACACACATACACACACAGACACACAGACAGACCAATCGCTAAAAACATGTTTTTTGGGTTCAGGGGGTCTGAAAACGTATAGATCCGGTGAAAACTCGCTTTCTAAAAATCGACATGAAAACAATACTTTCCTTCCTATATATTCATATAGGCAAGAGAAAGTAAAAATAGGAGTGAGTTGATTTATCATTGCCACAACTCACTGAGTGGAAAAGCATGCTTATCAGCATGCCAGGCCCTGTGAAAAGCATCTACTTTCCACCCTACAAATGACATCTTCACTTCAATGACCACAGGGTCTAGCTGTATATATAATTGAAATTCATTACAATTCAGCCGTTGTTAGTTTGCTCCTATAGTCAACAAACAAAAGCCAACTCCTACAGGGTGCACGCTAGAGTCTGCGACTTTACGGATGTCGTATTCCTATTAAGTTAACTATTTTTTAAATTACAAGTACTTAAAATCCTAAAAACATTAATTATGATATGATGTAAGCTTAACAATTTCATTTAGAAAAAATACTTTTAAAAGTATTTTGTATTTAAATACTTTTGAAAGTATTTTGTTGTTACTTTTTAATCAGCGTGTACACATTTTGATATAATGCAGTGACGTCATTATTTGTTTACATTAGGAGCAAACTAAGAGAGGCTGGAATGTACTATCTGTTTCATAATGATAGACACCCGAGTTTGAACCCAAAGCATCTCCAAAACTATGAGTCTGATTTCAATATACTCGTCGTCGTCGTCGTCTTCATGGATTAGGCTGTGCGTTAGCCTGTTCCGGCGTCCATCTCTTCCTCGTTCTACCAATACATCTTTTACCTGTCGGATTATGGATCAATGCATTTAATGGAAGGCGATCTTGGGACATTCTTAGCACATGCTCTGACCACTTTTCTTTGTATGTCCTTATAGTGTTCAACAATGGTTGGGCACCGCATTCATTCCTTATTACTTCATTACGAATGCGATCCTCTCTTGTGCAGCCCTTAACTTGCCTTAGAAATCGCATTTCCGCTGACTGGATTCTTGATTCCTGTTTTCTCGTCAGCACCCATGCCTCACTTCCATAAGCCAAAGTTGGGATCGCCATTACTTTATAAAACTTTAGCAATGTGTTTTTCCTGGCTCTATTCTTGAGAGATCGACTTATTGCACCACATACCATGTTGAACCTAGTTACTTTTTGATGCACATCATGGTCATAATCATACGTAACATCGCATCCCAAGTATTTAATATTAGCTACTTGCTCCAAACGCTTGCTTCCAATCACTATTTTAGACCTTGTAGGCCATTTTCCATGGAAAGCCATAATTTTTGATTTGCCTGCAGAAATTTTCATATTAAAATGTTTGCCAATTATGAAGAGCTTATGCACTGCCATTTGCAGCTTGTCCTCGGATTCCTGTATAATCACAGTGTCGTCAGCAAATAATAAATAGTTCATAAAAGTATTGCGGGTAAGAGCGATACCCTTGTCTACTTCATGCTGCCACATAGACATAAGCTCGTTGACATATATATTAAATAAAGCAGGTGAAATTGGACAACCTTGTTTGACTCCTTTATTTGTAGCAATTTCATCTGTCAATTGTCCGGCCCCCACTGCTATTTTTATTGTTGTGTTCCCATATAAAGTTTTTATACTGTCTATCAAATGCAAGGGACATCCATTTCTCAACATTATGCTCCAAAGTAGCTCTCTATCGACATTATCAAATGCCTTCTCCCAGTCTACAAAGGCCATGTGTGTTTCACTATTATACTCTCTGCGTTTTTCTATTATCATTTTTAAAGTGAACACCGCATCAATACAGGATCTCCCTCTTCTGAAACCCATCTGGTTCTCCTGTAAAAGAGACTCTGTTATTGCCTGTAATCTTCTACAGAGGATGAAAGCATATAATTTGTATGTTGTATCATCCAGAAGACTTATTCCTCTGTAGTTTCCTGGGTTTGATCGATCTCCTTTTTACTTTCTCTTGCCTATAATTATGAATATATAGGAAGGAAAGTATTGTTTTCATGTCGATTTTTCGAAATCGAGTTTTCACCGAATCTATACATTTCAGACCCCCTGAACCCAAAAAACATGTTTTTAGCGATTGGTCTGTCTGTGTGTGTGTGTGTGTGTGTGTGTGTGTGTGTGTGTGTCTGTCTGTCTGTCTGTGTGTCTGTGTGTGTGTGTGTGTGTGTGTGTGTGTGTGTGTGTGTGTGTCTGTGTGTGGACAGAATATCTCAAGAACGGAACATCGTACGAACTTGAAACTTGAAACTTAAGTTACATACCACTACCGGACCCGACACGAACATTTTCATCAAAATCGGTCAACCGGATTAGTAGTTTATTCGTATAATTTTTCAGTTTTTTGCGATTTTCTCAAAAACTGGTCCTACGATTTTTTTTAAAATCGCTTATTTTACTCAATTTTTTATTCTCTACAAGATAGGGTAGGCGCCATGTTTGCTGAAATTCTCGGTGAGGCTGTTTTCACGTAAAAACGTTGTTTTTTTAAGATTACGGCTTTAATATAAATTTTAGCGCAAAAACTTATATAATAAAAGTTGTAGAGAATTTAAAAACCTACAACTTTTATTTCAAACATTTTTTTGTATGACGCTTAGTTTAGCGGTAATTTGCGATTTTCTGTTTTTTTCTCACGAAAACGTGTGAAAAATTGATTTTTTAAAGATTTCGGCCTTAGAATGCATTTTACGACAAAAGTGTATATAATTAATTTTATAGGAAATTAAAAGATGTACAACTTTTATCTAAAGCATTTTTCTCTACAGAGCCTAGTTTAGAGAGAAAGAGTGATTTTCCGTATTTCTAAGCCAAACTGAGGTTGATTTTCATTTTGCGTCTTTCACTCATGATTAAAATTAGGTTATGTTTATTGAGGTTAGTTTTTGTTTATTTCTAATGTTTTATTACTAATATTAGGTTTATTCTTAATTATTTCTATTGGCAAGAGAAAGTTGTGCGAGTGTTTCACCCCAGATTTTTTGAAAATAGAGACCACTTTTGACACCATCCATTCTTGTGGCACTGTATGATTTTTCCAACAAATGTTAAATAAATGCAAGAGCCTTAAGTGCAGCACTAATCCTCCATATTTTAGAAGCTCCATATTCACACCGTTGAGTCCTGCTGCTTTTCGATTTTTAGAGGCTTTAATTGCAACTTGAAGCTCCATCATAGTGAGCTGGTCTACTTGACAAGAGTGGCATTGTGTAGCATCTGTGTGTTCATCTCCGGCTGCGGAATCATCCCATAAATTTTACAATATACTTTACATCAAAATTCAGCTCATTTTATTCTGCGTTTACCTATAGTAAGCCTATATTTTTAATATTGTTTAAAAATTGTCATATCGTGGTTGGAAGACTAAAAGACCCGGTTTTTTGATACCGTAACAAATTTCATGCGTTTAGAAGCGTGTAACTCGATAAATATTTGACCAAAAAGTTTGAAATTTTAACACAACATAGACAATTATATTCTAACAGCGTGTACGAAATTTTAAATTCGTACGTTATTTAAATTTTGATTTATTAACAAAATTTTGAACCCTTGCTATCTCGGTAACCAGATGGAGTAAAAGCCGATGTTATAAAATGTTGTAAAATAATTTAAGGGACACGCTGTGAAGAGGATTATGTAGTATTATCATTTATATTGTGGTTTTTTTAACAAGATGGTTTTAATCTATTCAAACAAGAGAGGAAAGAGTACTAAACAATATGTATGATTGTACATTAGAAGAGGTGAACATGGGTAGAATAAGTCGGGTGTTGGTTTCTACTAGATAGTTGTTCTATGTAAACAAATCCAGTTGTTTACAATAAAATTATTTTTCATACTATTCTATTTACAAAGTTGTTTTATAAAACATTAAAAAAGCATTCATGCTTGAATAGCATCCGTAATCCTGTAAAGTCCAGCTTTTCTAAGTTTGCTCCTACTGTAAACAAACAATGACGTCACCGAGCATGCGCATTACATAAAAATGTGTACACGGTGATTAAAAAGTAACAACTAAACACTTTCAAAAGTATTTAAATACAAAATACTTTTAAAAGTATTTTTATAAATTAAACTGTTAAGCCTACATCATATCATGACTGATATTTTAAGTAGTTATAATTTAAAATCTGCCCATAACAGACAGGTGGAGTGTCAAATTATTTACACTCAATCTGTTAGTTGCAGGGCTAAAATAAATAGTTCTGTTTCTTGTCACATGGTCAGCCAATTAAATGACTGAATCATTTAAGAACAGAAGAGATAGAGGTGTAAAAGACACCAATCAGAGTTATCTCCTCTGAAAGTAATGAATTTCATTATACAGCCAGACCCTGTGGTGAATGAAGTGAAGGTGTCATTTGTAGAGTGGAAAATATGTGCTTTTCAGAGGGCCCGGCATGCTGATAAGCGTACTTTTCCACTCAGTGAGTTGTGGCAATGGTAAACCACCTCACTCCTCGTTTTACTTAGTAAAACCTCTACAGGTTCAAACCAGCCTACAGGCTGATGACCTAAACAACAACAATTTAAAATATAGTTAACTTAATAGGAATACGACATCCATAAAGTCGCAGACTCTAGCGAGCACCCTGTAGTAGCTAGCTTTGGTTTGTTGACAGAAGGAGGAGGAGGAGCAAACTAAGAACGGCTCAACTATAGTGTAACTTGACCTTTGGATTTATACGAGGGGGTACCCAAAAGAAACCGGAATTATTTTTTAAAACTATTTATTTTTAATTTTTTTACAAAAGAACCTTATCCCCTTCAAAATACTCTCCATTACAACTAATACATTTGTCCCACCGGTGCTTCCACTGTTCAAAACATTTTTGTACTCCTCTTCAGTGATGGCTGCCAGCTCATCCGTCGTTTTTTTCTTGACATCATCAACGTTGTTAAATCGGAGACCTTTCATGCCCCTTTTCATGCGTGGGAACAAGAAAAAATCACACGGAGCCAGATCGGGTGAGTACGGTGCGTGTGGTAGCAAAACCATGCCGTTTTTCGCCAAAAACTGGGTAACCGAGATTGCCGTGTGTGCAGGCGCGTTGTCGTGGTGGAAAAACCAGTCCCCTGTCTGCCATAAATTAGGTCTTTTACGACGAATGCTGTTTCGTAGTCTTCTTAACACTTCAAGATAAAAAGCTTGATTTACCGTCTGGCCTGGTGGAACGAACTCTGAATGGACAATTCCCCTCACATCAAAAAAAACAAATCAGCATTGTTTTGATGTTCGATCTGACTTGATGACTTTTTTTTGGTCGGGGTGATAATGAAGTCTTCCATTGACTGGATTGTTGTTTGGTTTCTGGGTCGTACCCATAGCACCAAGACTCGTCACCCGTAATGATCTTTGACATGAAATCTGGATCAGTTTCAAGCCGTTGTTTCAAATCACAACACGTTTCAATTCGACGTTCCTTTTGACTGTCTGTCAGAACCCGAGGCACAAACTTGGCAGCGACTCTTTTCATTGTCAAGTCTTCTGTTAAAATGCGTTGGACTGAGCTCCAAGATAACCCACTAACCTGTGATATTTGGTCAATGGTCTGTCGTCGGTCTGTTCGTACAATTTCTTTCACTTTCACAACATTTTCGTCTGTTCGGGAAGTCGACGGTCGTCCAGAACGAGGTTTGTTCTCAATCGACATGTCGCCATTTTAAAGCGCAAAAACCACTCGTACACTTGGGTTTTTCCAATAGCGTCGTCTTTGTAAGCTGTGTTCAACATTACAACTGTTTCCGCGGCGTTTTTACCGAGCAAGAAGCAAAATTTCACAGCCGCACGTTGTTCATTAAAACTTGCCATCATGAAAAACGACACGAGCACAAAACAGCACTAGCGAGAACAATCACTGCACGAGAACAGAACAAGCTAGATCAACGAACAAAATGGTATTGAACTGGGAATGAGTAGCGCTACAAGCAGCCTAGTGGCGGGAATTTGTACTGCACAAGCTCCGCCCACAGCAGAGCTATTCCGGATACTTTTGGGTACCCCCTCGTATAGTGTAGCTACAGTCGTTGTGACGTATTAGTTGTGTGCCTACTATCGGTTTCATAATGATAGACACCCGAGTTTGAACCCAAAGCATCTTTAAAATCATAAGTCGAATTTTAACATACATTAGATCAAATTTTAGCTCATTTTATTCTGCGTTTACCTATAATACTTTATCTTGTAGAGAATAACAAATTCAGTAAACCAGGTGATTTGAAAAACAATTTTAGGACTAGTTTTTGAGAAAATCGCAAGAAAGTGAAAAATTACATGAATAAACTACTACTTCTGGTTGACCGATTTTGATGAAAATGTTGGTATCGAGTCCTCTAGTGGTATTTAACATAAGTTTCAAGTTTCAAGTTCGTAAAATGTTTCGTTTAAGATACTCTGTTCACACACACACACACACACACACACACACACACACACACACACACACACAGACCAGTCGTTAAAAACATGTTTTTTTGGATTCAGGGGTTCTGAAAACGTGTAGCTCCGGTGAATAGTGTATTTGTTAAAATCTACATGAAAACAATACTTTCCTTTTTATATATTCATTAGGCAAGAGAAAGTAAAAAGGAAAAATTAAGTATTTTATTTTATGATAATGTAAAAACTAGGTCAGAGTAGTTCATTTCTTAGACAGCTAGAAACAGAAAATAGTGAGGAAAGCGTCCACGTAAAGAAAGAAATGGAAGAATTTTATTACGTAGACCTACCGCATATAAAAAAAACGAGGCTATGTTTTGCAAGGGGCGATATTTGTGTTTGATAGCTAAACCTACCCGATTCCCTTTTTCATATCAAACAGGAAAAAAACAATCGTCCCTTGTTCCAGCTGCGGTAACAAAATGGACCGAGGAAAATAAAAAAAAACAAACAAATATACCTCACTACAAGAAAATACAATTCTTCAATAAAAGGAAAGAAAGTGTGGGAGTAGGGGGGAAACGAAAGAAAAGTTTGAATAAAACTGTTTTCCTTGTCACTAAATGCAAGAGTGGTAGCTTTTGTTTGGCTCGTATAGATATACCACTAGGCTACAGGAACCACACGAAATTTGTACTCCAAGTTGGTTACAAGGTGTCCCATAAATTTAACCATTACAGTGTCAGCGTCCTTATATTAGGACATCAAGATTTAGATTAAAAATCTGGTGTGAAACACTCACACAACTTTCTCTTGCCAATGCAAATAATTAACAATAAACCTAACATTAGTATTAAAACATTAGAAATGAACAAAAACTAACCTCAAAAACATAACCTTATTTTAATCATGAGTGAATGACGCAAAATGACAATCGAACTCAGTTTGGCTTAAAAATACGGAAAATCACGCTTTCACGCTAAACTAGGCTCTGTAGAGAAAAATGCTCTAAACAAAAGTTGTAGATCGTTTAATTTTCTATAAATTTAATAAAATACACTTTTGTCGTAAAATGCATACTAAGACTGAAATGTTAAAAAATCGATTTTTCTCACGTTTTCGTGAGAAAAAAACAGAAAATCGCAAATTACCGCTAAACTAAGCGTTATACAAAAAAATGTTTGAAACAGAAGTTGTAGGTTTTTATATTCTCTACAACTTTTATTATATAAGTTTTTGCGCTAAAATTTATATTTAAGCCGTAATCTTAAAAAAAACCACGTTTTTACGTGAAAACAGCCTCACTGAGAATTTCAGCAGACATGGCGCCTACCCTATCTTGTAGAGAATAAAAAATTGAGTAAAATAGGCGATTTTAAAAAAAATCGTAGGACCTGTTTTTGAGAAAATCGCAAATAACTGAAAAATGATACGAATAAACTACTACTTCCGGTTGACCGATATTGATGCAAATGTTCGTGTCGGGTCCGGTAAGGGTATGTGACTTACGTTTCAAATTTCAAGTTCGTGCGATGTTCCGTTCTTGAGATATTTTGTATACACACACACACACACAGACCAATCGCTAAACTGTTTTCCTTGTCACTAAATGCAAGAGTGGTAGTTTTTGTTTGGCTCCTATAGATATACCACTAGGCTACAGGAACCACATGAAATTTGTACTCTATAGTTGGTTACAAGGTGTCCCATAAATTTAACCATTACAGTGTAAGCGTCCTAATATTAGGACATCAAGATTTAGATAAAAATGTCAACCTGCTTTTGTGCGATTTGTAGAATTTTATATATCTCTCCATAACATGGCTATTTTTCAAGGTATCTTAATGATTTTTTTTTGTTTTGTTCATAAAAAAATTTGATCTTGTATAACATTAACTTGAAACATACTTCTTAAAATTTAAAAATAAAATGATACGTAGACCATTATGATGAAAATTTCCTTTTTAATTTAAAAAAACAAATCACTCTAAAAAATTATTTTACTCGATTTCACTTAAATCTATATGACTTTAAAGACAATTTAATTACGCAAAAAATCACAAAAATATTATTTATGTATTGTAAAAAATAAAAATCTGGTGTGAAACACTCACACAACTTTCTCTTGCCAGTGCAAATAATTAAAAATAAACCTAACATTAGTAATAAAACATTAGAAATAACCAAAGAAATTAACCTCAAAACATAAACCTTATTTTAATTATGAGTGAAAGACGCAAAATGAAAATCAACCTCAGTTTGGCTTAGAAATACGGAAAATCACTCTTTCTCTCTAAACTAGGCTCTGTAGAGAAAAATGCTATAAACAAAAGTTGTAGATCTTTGAATTTTCTATAAATTTAATGATATACACTTTTGTCGTAAAATGCATACTAAGGCCGAAATGTTAAAAAAATCGATTTTTCTCACGTTTTCGTGAGAAAAAAATAGAAAATCGCAAATTACCGCTAAACTAAGCATTATAAAAAAAATTGTTTAAAATAAAAGTTGTAGGTTTTTAAATTCTCTACAACTTATATTATATAACGTTTTGCGCTAAAATGCATAATTAAGCCGCAATCTTAAAAATAAAATGTTTTTTACGTAAAAATAGCCTCACGCAGAATGTCAGCAAACATGGCGCCTACCCTATCTTGTAGAGAATAAAAAATTGAGTAAACCAGGCGATTTTTAAAAAAATCGTAGGACCAGTTTTTGAGAAAATCGCAAAAAAGTGAAAAATTACACGAATAAACTACTACTTCCGGTTGACCGATTTTGATGAAAATGTTCGTGTCGGGTCCGATAGTGATATGTAACTTAAGTTTCAAGTTTCAAGTTCGTACAATGTTTCGTTCTTGAGATATTTTTTATATACACACACAGACACACAGACACACACACTGACCAATCGCTAAAAACATGTTTGTGTGGGTTCAGGGGGTCTGAAAACGTGTAGATCCGGGTGAAAACTAGATTTCTTGAAATCGACATGAAAACAATACTTTCCTTCCTATATATTCATATAGGCAAGAGAAAGTAAAAATACTTTTGTTTAATCAATATTAATCAATTACATCCATAAAAAACTCTACATGTATTTTTTTTTAATTTACATTTCTTACGTATTATTTTCATACGTTGTTTATAAAAATTAAGTGAAAAATCAGGTGTGAAACACTCACAACAACTTTCTCTTGCCAATGCAAATAATTAACAATAAACCTAACATTAGTATTAAAACATTAGAAATAAACAAAAACTAACCTCAAAAACATAACCTTATTTTAATCATGAGTGAATGACACAAAATGACAATCGAACTCAGTTTGCTTAAAAATACGGAAAATCACGCTTTCACGCTAAACTAGGCTCTGTAGAGAAAAATGCTCTAAACAAAAGTAGTAGATCTTTTAATTTTCTATAATTTAATTATATACACTTTTGTCGTAAAATGCATACTAAGACCGAAATGTTAAAAAAAATCGATTTTTCTCACGTTTTCGTGAGAAAAAAACAGAAAATCGCAAATTACCGCTAAACTAAGCATTATACAAAAAAATGTTTGAAACAAAAGTTGTAGAATTTTTACATTCTCAACAACTTTTATTATATAAGTTTTTGCGGTAAAATTTATATTAAAGCCGTAATCTTAAAAAAACAACGTTTTTACGTGAAAACAGCCTCACCGAGAATTTCAGCAAACATGGCACCTACCCTATCTTGTAGAGAATAAAAAATTGAGTAAACCCAGGCGATTTTTAAAAAAATCGTAGGACCGGTTTTTGAGAAAATCGCAAAAAACTGAAAAATTATACGAATAAACTACTACTTCCGGTTGACCGATTTTGATGAAAATTTTCGTGTCTGGTCCTATAGTAATACTTAACTTAAGTTTCAATTTCGTCTGATATTCCGTTCTTGCGTGTGAACAAAATAGTTTACACACACACACACACACCAATCGCTAAAAACATGTTTTATATTTTGGTTCAGTAAATCTAAAAACGTGTAGATCCAGTGAAAACTCTATTTGGAAAAATCGAAATGAAAACAATACTTTCCATGCTATATATTCATGTCTAGTGGTAAAGTCGTCGCCAAAATCAGCTGTTTAACAGCTGATTTTCGGAGACGAAGGTTCCTGGTTGAAATCCTAGTAAAGGTAGTTATTACTTTTATACAAATTTGAATACTAGACAGTGGTTGTGGGTGTACTTTGATGGTTGGGGTTCAATTAACCTTACTCTGTGGATGTGTCTGTATAAGACTACACAGTCTCATTTACACGTCATACACATCATTGTCATCTGATTGGGTCATCTCATTGCTTATTGTTCTCAATTCAACAGATTGCAACTGACACACATTAGGTATTACAAAATATGTTGTTGTTTAGGTCAACAGCCAAAAGGCTGGTTTGAACCTCTAGAGGTTTTACTAAGTAAAACGAGGAGTGAGGTGGTTTACCATTGCCTTCCTCACTGAGTGGAAAAGTACGCTTATCAGCATGCCGAGCCCTCTGAAAAGCACATATTTTCCACTCTGTAAATGACACCTTCACTTCATTCACCACAGGGTCTGGCTGTACAATGAAATTCATTACTTTCAGAGGAGATAACTCTGATTAGTGACTTTTATTACACCTCTACCTCTTCTGTTCTTAAATGATTCAGTCATTTAATTGACTGACCATGCGATAAGAAACAGAACTATTTATTTTAGCCCTGCAACGAACAGATTGAATGTAAATAATTTGACACTCCACCTGTCTGTTATGGGCAGTACAAAATATATATACATATATATATATTCATGTAGGCAAGAGAAAGTAAAAATATAACTATATAGCCAATATACTCTTGTATGTAATAAAATAATTCCTACCTTTGAAAATGTTCAATCTAAGATTGTAAGTCATTCACACGCAAACACCTCCTTGGTTTACTGATAACACATTATATTCTTCGAAGGTAATTTTCTTCTTTTAAATCTATTTTAATATATTATTACTTTCTCTTGCCTATATGAATATATAGGAAGGAAAGTATTGTTTTCATGTCGATTTTAAGAAATCGAGTTTTCACCGGATCTATACGTTTTCAGACCCCCTGAACCCAAAAAACTTGTTTTTAGCGATTGGTCTGTGTGTGTGTGTGAACAGAATATCTCAAGAACGGAACGTCGTACGAACTTGAAACTTAAAACTTAAGTTACATACCACTACCGGACGCGACACGAACATTTTCATCAAAATCGGTCAACCGGAAGTAGTAGTTTATTCGTATAATTTTTCACTTTTTTGCGATTTTCTCAAAAACTGGTCTTACGATTTTTTTTAAAATCGCCTATTTTACTCAAATTTTTATTCTCTACAAGATAGGGTAGGCGTCATGTTTGCTGAAATTCTCGGTGAGGCTGTTTTCACGTAAAAACGTTGTTTTTTTAAGATTACGGCTTTAATATAAATTTTAGCGCAAAACCTTATATAATAAAAGTTGTAGAGAATTTAAAAACCTACAACTTTTGTTTCAAACATTTTTTTGTATGACGCTTAGTTTAGCAGTAATTGGCGATTTTCTGATTTTTTTCTCACGAAAACGTGTGAAAAATCGATTTTTTTTAAGATTTTGGCCTTAGTATGCATTTTACGACAAAAGTGTATATAACCAAATTTATAGGAAATTTAAAGATCTACAACTTTTATTTGACGTATTTTTCTCTACAGAGCCTAGTTTAGCGTGAAATAGTGATTTTCCGTATTTTTAAGCCAGACTGAGGTTGATTTTCATTTTGAGTGTTTCACTCATGATTAAAATAAGGTTATGTTTATTGAGGTTAGTTTTTTGTTTATTTCTAATATTTTATTACTAATGTTAAATTATATTGTAAATTATTTGCATTGGAAAGAGAAAGTTGTGTGAGTGTTTCACACCAGATTTTTTTATAATTAAATAAAAATAATTCCATAAAGTGTTTACAATACCTCATTACATAAAATTTTTTTTAATAACTATTTTTTATCTTATAAAATACAACGTACTATGTTTAGCTATAAACGCCGTAGGTTTACCAGATACTATCATGTTGATATTTTATAATTTATTACAGTTTCTAATCGGCATGCATGCAAAGTGAACAACAGCCCTGTAATTACAGTATTACGTTACTGTAATTGTTTTTTTACACTTATAGAATCGAGACAGCCCTTTCAATTATTTGATAACAAATCGCCATTGAATGTTAAGTAACAGAAGTTGATTTGGCGATATGTTTGGTGATCAGCTGTAAACGTTTTCGACGTATTAGTGGAATTGAAAATTCGGGGTTGAAATCCTTGTAAAGGTATAGTCGCTTGAGTCAAGAGTTTGCCCTTGTTTGCAACGAGGGATGAAAGGGGGAAAAGCATCAGTGCGCATGCGCGATTACTTTAATTTCAGTACGACAAACATAACAACTTGTACTATACCCAGAGCATATACAGTATATCGCGTACAAATATGTACATATTTTTATATGTACGAGGGGGGGTACCCAAAAGAAACTGGAATTATTTTTTAAAACTATTTATTTTTAATTTATTTACAAAAGAATCTTATCCCCTTCAAAATACTCTCCATTACAACTAATACATTTGTCCCACCGGTGCTTCCACTGTTCAAAACATTTTTTGTACTCCTCTTCAGTGATGGCTGCCAGCTCATCCGTCGTTTTTTTTCTTGACATCATCAACGTTGTTAAATCGGAGACCTTTCATGCCCCTTTTCATGCGTGGGAACAAGAAAAAATCACACGGAGCCAGATCGGGTGAGTACGGTGCGTGTGTGGGTAGCAAAACCATGCCGTTTTTCGCCAAAAAATGGGTAACCGAGATTGCCGTGTGTGCAGGCGCGTTGTCGTGGTGGAAAAACCAGTCCCCCTGTCTGCCACAAATTAGGTCTTTTACGACGAATGCTGTTTCGTAGTCTTCTTAACACTTCAAGATAAAAAGCTTGATTTACCGTCTGGCCTGGTGGAACGTACTCTGAATGGACAATTCCCCTCACATCAAAAAAAACAAATCAGCATTGTTTTGATGTTCGATCTGACTTGACGACTTTTTTTTGGTCGGGGGTGATAATGAAGTCTTCCATTGACTGAATTGTTGTTTGGTTTCTGGGTCGTACCCATAGCACCAAGACTCGTCACCCGTAATGGATCTTTGACATGAAATCTGGATCAGTTTCAAGCTGTTGTTTCAAATCACTACACGTTTCAATTCGACGTTCCTTTTGAGTGTCTGTCAGAACCCGAGGCACAAAACTTGGCAGCGACTCTTTTCATTGTCAAGTCTTCTGTTAAAATGCGTTGGACTGAGCTCCAAGATAACCCACTAACCTGTGATATTTGGTCAATGGTCTGTCGTCGGTCTGTTCGTACAATTTCTTTCACTTTCACAACATTTTCGTCTGTTCGGGAAGTCGAACGGTCGTCCAGAACGAGGGTTTGTTCTCAATCGACATGTCGCCATTTTTAAAGCGCAAAAACCACTCGTACACTTGGGTTTTTCCAATAGCGTCGTCTTTGTAAGCTGTGTTCAACGTTACAACTGTTTCCGCGGCGTTTTTACCGAGCAAGAAGCAAAATTTCACAGCCGCACGTTGTTCATTAAAACTTGCCATCATGAAAAACGACACGAGCACAAAACAGCACTAGCGAGAACAATCACTGCACGAGAACAGAACAAGCTAGATCAACGAACAAAATGGCATTGAACTGGCAATGAGTAGCGCTACAAGCAGCCTAATGGCGGGAATTTGTACTGCACAAGCTCCGCCCACAGCAGAGCTATTCCGGTTACTTTTGGGTACCCCTCGTACAGTAAACACAAATGACGGTTTCTCAAAAACGTGGCTGAACTAATCACAGTGCCGAACACAATGTAATAAAATGTTGTGAAGTTGAAGCTAAACAAAAATGCCTATCCGTGCCTTTTATCAAAAGCCGTGAGCAAGCGGCTAACTACTGCGATGTTTCTCTTTCTACAATTCAAAAAATAAACAAGGAAATTTAGGACGTGAAGAAGCTATTCTTTAACAGTTAAAAAAAGAAACGATTAGGTAGATACTAGAGAGACTGATAATGAAAACGCCAATGACGGCTTAAGTAAAGAAGGCGATTCATTCGTAATTAGAGTAAATCAAAAATTTCTAGTCATGTAATTAAGCTGTTGTTGTTGTTTAGTTCATCAGCCTGGTTGGCTGGTTTGAACCTGTAGAGGTTTTACTAAGTAAAACGAGGAGTGAGGTGGTTTACCATTGCCACAACTCACTCAGTGGAAAAGTAAGCTTATCAGCATGCCGGGCCCTCTGAAAAGCACATATTTTCCGCTCTGTATATGACACTTTCACTTCATTCACCACAGGGTCTGGCTGTATAATGAAATTCATTACTTTGAGAGGAGATAACTCTGATAAGTGTCTTTTACACCTCTACCTCTTCTGTCATTTAACTGGCTGACCATGTGTTAAGAAACAGAACTATTTATTTTAGCCCTGCAACGAACAGATTGAATGTAAATAATTTGACACTCCACCTGTCTGTTATGGGCATGTAATTAAGCTAAAGGCAATATATTACAGATCATATTTATTTCTTATTAGGTTTATGAAGAAAACATTTTCTCGAAATAAACCAGAGCTTACAAAATGTATCTATAGAAACTGCACGGTAGCAAAATGTACGAGTAGTGTCTCACTGTTGAGGTTGGCAGCACTGCAAATATTTCACTTCCCTTCCTCACAGTCCATTCATATGCAAAAGGCAATCTAGTGACTTCAGATCTGTAGTTACTTTTACACAAATTTAAATACTGTATAATGGTAAGGGGTGTACTTCAATGGTTGGGGTTGAAATAACCACCTTCTTTGAGACTTTACACGTCATGCATATTGTGGCAGTTATCTCTAAAGTCCGTTTCGGGATCTGGGTAAATTAAATAACTGACAAATTATCGTTTAAAATCGCAAACAAATATTTATTAACACGTTGACTGCCATACTAAATTTTGTGACACTTACAGCTGGGCCATTGTACTTTTTTCACTTTTATCCATTTTTACTTTCTCTTGCCTATATGAATATATAGGAAGAAAGTATTGTTTTCATGTCGATTTTTCGAAATCGAGTTTTCACCGGATCTATACGTTTTCAGACCCCCTGAACCCACACAAACATGTTTTTAGCGATTGGTCTGTGTGTGTGTGTGTGTGTGTGTGTGTGTGTGTGTGTGTGTGTGTGTGTGTGTGTGTGTGTGTCTGTGTGTGAACAGAATATCTCAAGAACGGAACATCGTACGAACTTGAAACTTAAAACTTAAGTTACATACCACTACCGGACGCGACACGAACATTTTCATCAAAATCGGTCAACCGGAAGTAGTAGTTTATTCGTATAATTTTTCAGTTTTTTGCGATTTTCTCAAAAACTGGTCCTACGATTTTTTTAAAAATCGCCTCATTTACTCAATTTTTTATTCTCTACAAGATAGGGTAGGCGCCATGTTTGCTGAAATTCTGGGTGAGGCTGTTTTCACGTAAAAACAAAGTTTTTTTATGATTACGGCTTTAATATGCAATTTAGCAAAAAAATTTATATAATAAAAGTTGTAGAGAATTTAAAAACCTACAACTTTTAATTTAAACATTTTTTGGTATAACGCTTAGTTTAGCAGTAATTAGCAATTTTCTGTTTTTTTCTCACGAAAACGTGAGAAAAATCGATTTTTTTAAGATTTCGGCCTTAGTATGAATTTTATAATAAAAGTGTATATAATCAAATTTATAGAAAATTAAAAGATCTGCAACTTTTATTTAAAACATTTTTCTCTGCAGAGCCTAGTTTAGAGAGAAAGAGTGATTTTCCGTATTTCTAAGCCAAAATGAGGTTGATTTTAATTTTGCGTCTTTCACTCATGATTAAAATTAGGTTATGTTTTTTGAGGTTAGTTTTTTGTTTATTTCTTATGGTTTATTACTAATGTTAGGTTTATTGTTAATTATTTTCACTGGCAAGAGAAAGTTGTGTGAGTGTTTCACACCAGATTTTTTTTAATTAGTCCTAAAGTCATTTTTTCTTAATTTTGTTATAGTCTGTTTCCATAAATGGTTGATTTTCGTTGTACAGTTATTCTGAACCTCGTAACCTTTATTGTCTTACTATCTTCGGAACCATTATCTAGCGGAGGATCTTTCTTTGAAATTCGACTGCTTCTGATAGACCAATCTTCCCAGTCATTCTAAGACACTTACTCACGTTCAACACAGAGGTTTCTTCAGAGTATAATACAGCGTTATCATAAAAGAATGTGGTGCGGTTTTGAACATGGTTTAAAGAAAAACCGAATTACTTACAGTTAATGTTGTTTATTCATCTAATTTGTCGTCTTAAACTGTTTTCTTACATAATTAACCCCTTAAAAGTTGATTTTTTTAACCCACAGAATTGTTGTTTTGATTAATTTTTTCCCACTGCATAATTATTTTAATTTTTACTTTCTCTTGCCTATATGAATATACAGGAAGGAAAGTATTGTTTTCATGTAAATCACAACAAATCGAGTTTTCACCGGATCTATACGTTTTCAGACTTCCTGAACCCAAAAAAACATGTTTTTAGCAATTGGTCTGTGTCTGTGTGTGTGTGTGTATACAAAATATCTCAAGAACGGAACATCGTACGAACTTGAAACGTGAGTTACATAGCACTATCGAACCCGACACGAACATTTTCATCAAAATGGGTCAACCGGAAGTAGTAGTTTATTCGTGTAATTTTTCACTTTTTTGCGATTTTTTAAAAAACTGGTTCTACGATTTTTTTAAAAATCGCCTCATTTACTAAACTTTTTATTCTCTACAAGAAAGGTAGGCACCATGTTTGCTGAAATTCTGGGTGAGGCTGTTTTCAAGTAAAAACATTTTATTTTTAAGATTGCGGCTTTAATATGCATTTTAGCGCAAAACGTTCTAAAGTAAAAGTTGTAGAGAATGTAAAATCCTACAACTTTTATTTCTAACATTTTTTTGTATAACGCTTAGTTTAGCGGTAATTAGCAATTTTCTGTTTTTTTCTCACGAAAACGTGTGAAAAATCGATTTTTTTTTAAGATTTCGGCCTTAGAATGCATTTTACGACAAAAGTGTATAAAAAAAATTATAGGAAATTAAGAGATCTACACCTTTTATTTAGAGAATTTTTTTGTACAGAGCCTAGTTTAGCGTGAATGAGCGATATCCGTATTTTTAAGCCAAACTGAGGTCGATTTTAATTTTGCGTATTTCACTAATGTTTTTTGAGGTTAGTTTTTTGTTTATTTCTAATGTTTTATTACTAATGTTAGGTTATACTGTTCATTGTTTGCATTGGCAAGAGAAAGTTGTATGAGTGTTTCACACCAGATTTTTTCGGTTATGTTTGTCATGCTTCATTAATTCTGTTTTTTAAGTGGTTTAGGTCGGGAAATTTTTGTGAATAAACAACGATTTTGATGTACCTCCACAAGACAAAATTACAAGGTGTTAAGTCTGGGCTCCTTGGAGGTCCTCGCCGATCTATCCATCGATCTCCAAATTTTTCGTTCAAAGTGTCCGTGACCAATGCACTGAAGTGCGGGGGAGCGCCATCTTGTTGAAAATGAGGTTGATCAATGTTTTCGAATTTATCTAGCTGAGAAAAGCAAAAATAACTCAAAAACATTTATCAACTTCATTTCCGGTGTACTTTGATGGTTGGGGTTCAATTAACCATACTCTCTCAGGAATGGTCGGCCTGGGTCTGTACAAGACTTCACCTCATTTACACGTCATACACATCATCCTCATCTCATTGGGTCATGGGGTTGCTTATTGTTCTAAATTGAACAGATTGCAACGTACACAAATTAGGAATAAAAAAAAAGAAAAAAACTTCATTTCCAACAAGATGGTGCTCCCCCACACTTCAGTGTGAGGACGCCAGAGAAAGAGATGGGCAGATTTGAGAGGTTCGGAACAGGCAGAGATGCCTAATTTATGAAAAGCAGAAGAAGAACAAGAAAAATTCTCGACGTGAAATTTTTTTCCGTTTGTTGTTTCAAAAATGATTTTTAGAAGGATTTTTTTTAAGATTGCGATCTAAGTATAAATTTTATGAGACCAAAATTACAGTAAATTAAAATATCCGTAACTTTCATTTTTAAGTAGCCTATATTTTTCTCTATAGAGCCTAATTTCGGGGCAATCACCGATATTCCATATTTTTAAGTGGAACAGAAGTAGATTTTCATTTTGCGTCATTCACTCATGATTAAAATTAGATTATGGTTTTAATTTTATATTGTTTACACATAGTAATTAAAGATAGGTTAAATTATACGTTTTTATATTTACATTTTGCAAGATAACGTCGTACGAGTGTGTCACACCACAGTTTTTTAAATATTATATTTTAATATAATGTATTATTCAGGATGTACTTTTTGTATATATTTTATTTTGACGAAATCTATTCCCAAATGGGTCGCCAACAAAAGAATACAAAATTTATTTACTCCAAATCCGTAGGGATTTTTTAAAATGAATTACAATATGATTAAATCTAAAAAGAGCTGTTGCGAATTTCGTTAGTAATTGTCAGAATATTTACCCTAATAATAATTTAAATAAATTTATTGTTTGTAATAAAAATGATTGTTGATATAATTAAAAGTCTGGTGTGAAACACTTACACGACTTGCTTTCGCCAATGTTTATAATGAACAATATAATTAGGCAATTTATAAACAGATGGGGACTTTAGAATTTTGATTTCATTTTTCTCAAAATTATATTTTTGTTATATAACCGCTTCTTCCACCAAGTTCTTTAATTGTAATGACGTGTAGTGCTTAACACATTGACTGCTACGTGACCCAAATATGTGTCACAGTTGTCTTTAAAAATGGGCCACGTTCATCAAAGCACAGAGTCACATTACATGACTTATTTTTTAAGCCGTGTAACGTGGTTTCAAAAGCTATGGCTTTAGAAAGTGACGTTGCACACTTAGCTTGTTCAAATAGTTGGTATTTTTCAAATAATAGGATATTGCGTATAGGCTATAGGTAGTTTTCTTGCTGTTCTGTACTAGAATGCTGCTATTATTTGTAATTCTATTATTTTTACTTTCTCTTGCCTATATGAATATATAGGAAGGAAAGTATTGTTTTCATGTCGATTTTAACAAATACTCTCTTCACCGGATCTATACGTTTTCAGACCCCCTGAACCCACACAAAAATGTTTTTAGCGATTGGTCTGTGTGTGTGTGTGTGTGTGTGTGTGTGTGTGTGTGTGTGTGTGTGTGTGTGTCTGTGTATGAACAGAATATCTCAAGAACGGAACATCGTACGAACTTGAAACTTGAAACTTAAGTTACATACCACTACCGGACCCGACACGAACATTTTCATCAAAATCGGTCAACCGGAAGTAGTAGTTTATTCGTGTAATTTTTCACTTTTTTGCCATTTTCTCAAAAACTAGTCCTACGATTTTTTTAAAAATCGCCTGGTTTACTCAATTTTTTATTCTTTACAAGATAGGGTAGGCATCATGTTTGCTGAAATTCTGGGTGAGGCTGTTTTCACGTAAAAACGTTCTTTTTTTAAGATTACAGCTTTAATATGCATTTTAGCGCAAAACTTTATATAATAAAAGTTGTAGAAAATTAAAAATTCTAGAACTTTTATTTCAAACAATTTTTTGTATAACGCTTAGTTTAGCGGTAATTTGCGATTTTCGGTTTTTCCTCACGAAAATGTGTGAAAAATTGATTTTTTAAGATTTCGGCCTTAGTATGCATTTTACGACAAAAGTGTATATAATTTAATTTATAGAAAATTAAAAGATCTACAACTTTTATTTATAGCATTTTTCTCTACAGAGCCTAGTTTAGAGAGAAAGAGTGATTTTCCGTATTTCTAAGCCAAACTGAGGTTGATTTTCATTTTGCATCATTCACTCATGATTAAAATAAGGTTATGTTTTTGAGGTTAGTTTTTTGTTTATTTCTAATATTTTATTAATAATGTTAGGTTTGTTGTTAATTATTTGCATTGGCAAGAGAAAGTTGTGTGAGTGTTTCACACCAGATTTTTTTTTACTTATTTTGGTTGATTGAAATAGTCTAGAATTTTGTAACTTAAAACTTTTCCGTTGGTCTACATGCCTACGTCTAAACTTAAAACTTTTGTAACTTAAAACTTTTTGGTCTACATGCCTACGTCTTCACACAGAGAGGAAGAAATAGAACAAGTATATGAGGAATTAGATGAAGTAATAAACCCAGTTGTTTATTACATTTTTTATTGTGACGCAAAAATGGGTCACATGGCTCTGAATTGTAAAATCATTCCAGCAAGCCTTGTCACCCGAAAATGTGTCACAACGTTATTTTACAAAAAAAAAATAGTTGTTATTAAATAAATTAAGTAAAATAAGAAGAAAAATGGATAAAAGTGAAAAAAGTACAATGGCCCAGCTGTAAGTGTCACAAAATTTAGTGTGGCAGTCAACGTGTTAATAAATATTTGTTTGCGATTTTAAACGATAATTTGTCAGTTATTTAATTTACCCAGATCCCGAAACTGACTTTAGAGATAACTGCCACAATATGCATGACGTGCAAAGTCTCAAAGAAGGTGGTTATTTCATCTCCAACCATTGAAGTACACCCCTTACCATTATACAGTATTTAAATTTGTGTAAAAGTAACTACAGATCTGAAGTCACTAGATTGCCTTTTGCATATGAATGGACTGTGAGGAAGGGAAGTGAAATATTTGCAGTGCTGCCAACCTCAACAGTGAGACACTACTCGTACATTTTGCTACCGTGCAGTTTCTATAGATACATTTTGTAAGCTCTGGTTTATTTCGAGAAAATGTTTTCTTCATAAACCTAATAAGAAATAAATATGATCTGTAATATTGCCTATAGCTTAATTAAATGACTAGAAATGTTTGATTTACTGTAATTACGAATGAATCGCCTTCTTTACTAAAGCCGTCATTGGCGTTTTCATTATCAGTCTCTCTAGTATCTACCTAATCGTTTCTTTTTTTAACTGTTAAAGAATAGCTTCTTCATGTTCTTAATTTCGTTGTTTATTTTTTGAATTGTAGAAAGAGAAACATCGCAGTAGTTAGCCGCTTGCTCACGGCTTTTGATAAAAGGCACGGATAGGCATTTTTGTTTAGCTTCAACTTCACAACATTTTATTACATTGTGTTCGGCACTGTGATTAGTTCAGCCACGTTTTTGAGAAACCGTCATTTGTGTTTACTGTATAGTGTAGCTACAGTCGTTGTGACGTATTAGTTGTGTGCCTACTATCGGTTTCATAATGATAGTCACCCGAGAAAGTGAAAAATTACATGAATAAACTACTACTTCTGGTTGACCGATTTTGATGAAAATGTTGGTATCGAGTCCTCTAGTGGTATTTAACATAAGTTTCAAGTTTCAAGTTCGTAAAATGTTTCGTTTAAGATACTCTGTTCACACACACACACACACACACACACACACACACACACACACACACATATACACACGCGCGCGCGCGCACACACACACACAAACCAGTCGTTAAAAACATGTTTTTTTGGATTTAGGGGTTCTGAAAACGTGTAGCTCCGGTGACTAGTGTATTTGTTAAAATCTACATGAAAACAATACTTTCCTTTTTATATATTCATGTAGGCATGAGAAAGTAAAAAGGAAAAATTAAGTATTTTATTTTATTTTATGATAATGTAAAAACTAGGTCAGAGTAGTTCATTTCTTAGTCAGCTAGAAACAGAAAATAGTGAGGAAAGCGTCCACGTAAAGAAAGAAATGGAAGAATTTTATTACGTAGACCTACCGCATATAAAAAAAACGAGGCTATGTTTTGCGAGGGGCGATATTTGTGTTTGATAGCTAAACCTACCCGATTCCCTTTTTCATATCAAACAGGAAAAAAAACAACCGTCCCTTGTTCCAGCTGCGGTAACAAAATGGACCGAGGAAAATAAAAAAAAACAAACAAACATACCTCACTACAAGAAAATACAATTCTTCAATAAAAGGAAAGAAAGTGAGGGAGTAGGGGGGAAACGAAAGAAAAGTTTGAATAAAACTGTTTTCCTTGTCACTAAATGCAAGAGTGGTAGTTTTTGTTTGGCTCATATAGATATACCACTAGGCTACAGGAACCACATGAAATTTGTACTCTATAGTTGGTTACAAGGTGTCCCATAAATTTAACCATTACAGTGTCAGCGTCCTAATATTAGGACATCAAGATTTAGATTAAAAATCTGGTGTGAAACACTCACACAACTTTCTCTTGCCAATGCAAATAATTAACAATAAACCTAACATTAGTATTAAAACATTAGAAATGAACAAAAACTAACCTCAAAAAACATAACCTTATTTTAATCATGAGTGAATGACGCAAAATGACAATCGAACTCAGTTTGGCTTAAAAATACGGAAAATCACTCTTTCACGCTAAACTAGGCTCTGTAGAGAAAAATGCTTTAAATAAAAGTTGTAGATATTTTAATTTTCTATAAATTTAATTAAACACTTTTGCCATAAAATGAATACTAAGGCCGAAATCTTAAAAAATTTGATTTTTCACACGTTTACGTGAGAAAAAACAGAAAATCGCTAATTACCGCTAAACTAAGCGTTATACAAAAAAATGTTTCAAATAAAAGTTGTAAAATTTTAAATTTTCTACATTTTTATTGTATAAATTTTTGCGCTATAATACATATTAAAGCCGTAATGTTAAAAAAACACTTTTTTACGTAAAAACACCGTTACCAAGAATTTCAGAAAACATAGCGCCTACCCTATCGTGTAGAGAATAAAACATTGAGTAAACCACCGATTTTTAAAAAAAATCGTAGGACCTGTTTTTGAGAAAAACGCAAAAAAATTGAAAAATTATACGAATAAACTACTACTTCCGGTTGACCGATATTGATGCAAATGTTCGTGTCGGGTCCGGTAAGGGTATGTGACTTACGTTTCAAATTTCAAGTTCGTGCGATGTTCCGTTCTTGAGATATTTTGTATACACACACACACACACAGACCAATCGCTAAACTGTTTTCCTTGTCACTAAATGCAAGAGTGGTAGTTTTTGTTTGGCTCCTATAGATATACCACTAGGCTACAGGAACCACATGAAATTTGTACTCTATAGTTGGTTACAAGGTGTCCCATAAATTTAACCATTACAGTGTAAGCGTCCTAATATTAGGACATCAAGATTTAGATTAAAAATGTCAACCTGCTTTTGTGCGATTTGTAGAATTTTATATATATCTCCATAACATGGCTATTTTTCAAGGTATCTTAATGATTTTTACTTTCTCTTGCCTATATGAATATATAGGAACGAAAGTATTGTTTTCATGTCGATTTTTCGAAATCGAATTTTCACCGGATCTATACGTTTTCAGACCCCCTGAACCCAAAAAACATGTTTTTAGCGATTGCTCTGTGTGTGTGTATGTGTGTGTGTGTGTGTGTGTGAACAGAATATCTCAAGAACGGAACATTGTACGAACTTGAAACTTTAAACTTAAGTTACATATCACTACCGGACCCGACACGAGCATTTTCATCAAAATCGGTCAACCGGAAGTAGTAGTTTATTCGTATAATTTTTCACTTTTTTGCGATTTTCTCAAAAACTGGTCCTACGATTTTTTTTTAAATCGCCTGGTTAACTAAATTTTTTATTCTCTACAAGATAGGGTAGGCGCCATGTTTAATGAAATTCTGCGTGAGGCTGTTTTCACGTAAAAACATTTTATTTTTCAGATTTCGGCTTTAATATGCATTTTAGCGCAAAACGTTATATAATATAAGTTGTTGAGAATTTAAAAACCTACAACTTTTATTTCAAACATTTTTTTTTGTATAACGCTTAGTTTAGCGGTAATTAGCGATTTTATGTTTTTTTCTCACGAAAACGTGTGAAAAATCGATTTTTTGAAGATTTCGGCCTTAGAATGCATTTTACGACAAAAGTGTGTATTATAAAATTTGTAGGAAGTTAAAAGATCTACAACTTTTATTTAAAGCTTTTTTTTGTACAGTGCCTAGTTCAGCGTGTATGAGCGATTTTCCGTATTTTTAAGCCAAACTGAGGTCGATTTTAATTTTGCGTATTTCACTAATGTTTTTTGAGGTTAGTTTTTTGTTTATTTCTAATATTTTATTAATAATGTTAGGTTTATTGTTAATTATTTGCATTGGCAAGAGAAAGTTGTGTGAGTGTTTCACACCAGATTTTTTTGTATTGTTCATAAAAAAATTTGATCTTGTATAACATTAACTTGAAACATACTTCTTAAAATTTAAAAATAAAATGATACGTAGACATTTCGATGAAAATTTCCTTTTTAATTTGAAAAAACAAATCACCCTAAAAAATATTTTTACTCGATTTCACTTAGGTCTATATGACTTAAAAGACAATTTAATTACGCAAAAATCACAAAAAAATTATTAATGTATTGTAAAAAATAAAAATACTGTTGTTTAATCAATATTAATCAATTACATCCATAAAATACTCTACATGTATTTTTTTTAATTTACATTTCTTACGTATTATTTTCATACGTTGTTTATAAAAATTAAGTGAAAAATCAGGTGTGAAACACTCACACAACTTTCTCTTGCCAGTGTAAATAATTAACAATAAACCTAAGAATATTAAAAAAACATTAAACATAAACAAAAAACTAACTTTATTAACATAACCTAATTTTAATCACGAGTGAAAGACTGAAAATGAAAATCGACCTGTTTCGCTTAAAAATATGGAAAATCACTCTTCCACGCTAAACTAGGCTCTGTAGATATAAATGCTTTAAATAAAAGTTGTTGATCTTTTAATTTCCTATAAAAATAATCATAGTAATTAAATCATAGCGGGGCATTTTCCAGGTATAATCTATCAAAACCAAGCTGTTATCAACTGCTCCTTTTACTTTACACCCCTTTTCACTTATATCTTCAGGGCTTTCCATAATCCAGTTCTTTCGCACTTGTACACTTTTATCGTAAAATGCACACTACTGTAAGGCCGAAATCTTAAAAAAAAATCGATTTTTCAGACGTTTACATGAGAAAGAAAAACAGAAATTCGCTAATTACCGCTAAACTAAGCGTTATACAAAACAATGTTTTAAATAAAAGTTGTAGAATTTTAAATTGTCTACAACTTTTATCATATAACTACTACATTTTTGAGCTAAAATGCCAACTAAAGCCGCAATCTTAAAAAAACAAATTTTTTCGTGAAAACAGCCTCACCAAGAATTTCAGCAAACATGGCGCCTACACTATCTTGTACAGTTGTTGTTGTTAAGGTCATCAATCAAAAGGCTGGTTTGAACCTGTTTAGGTTTTACTAAGTAAAAACGAGGAGTGAGGTGGTTTACCATGCCTTCCTCACTGAATGGAAAAGTATGCTTATCAGCATGCCGGGCCCTCTGAAAAGCACATATTTTCCACTGTGGAAATGACACCTTCACTTCATTCACCACAGGGTCTGGCTGTACAATGAAATTCATTACTTTCAGAGGAGATAACTCTGATTAGTGTCTTTTATTACACCTCTACCTCTTCTGTTCTTAAATGATTCAGTCATTTAGTTGGCTGACCATGTGATAAGAAACAGAACTATTTATTTTAGCCCTGCAACGAACAGATTGAGTGTAAATAATTTGACACTCCACCTGTCTGTTATGGGCAGACCTCAAATGCATATCAAGACCCAATCTTTAAAAAATACCTTTTTTAACACAAGCGTACTGGCCCTTTAAAAATTTCAGCAGATATGGCACTTACCTTATCTTGTGGAACATAAAAAATGTAGTAAATGAAGCGATTTTTACAAAAATCGTTGGAGTCGTACTTAAAATAATTTGTTCACACACACACACACCAATAGGTTAAAACAAGTTTGTTGGGTTCAGGACGCCTGTGAAAACATAAATTTCTGATGAATACTGATCTTGTACAGTATCAAAAATTTAGTAAACCAGGCTATTTTAAATAGAAAATCGTAGGACCAGTTTTTGAGAAAATCGCAAAAAAAGAAAAATGATACGAATAAACTACTACTTTCGGTTGACCGATTTTGATGAAAATTTTCGTGTCTGGTCCTCTAGTAATACCTAACTTAAGTTTCAATTTCGTCTGATATTCCGTTCTTGTGTGTGAACAAAATAGTTCACACACACACCAATCGCTAAAAACATGTTTCATTTGGTTCAGTAAATCTGAAAACGTGTAGATCCGGTGGAAACTCTATTTTGAAAAATTGAAATGAAAACAATACTTTCCTTGCTATATATTCAAGTCTAGAGGTAAAGTAGTCGCCGTGAGTCAGCTGTTTAACAGCTGGTTTTCGGAGACGAAGGTTCCTGGTTCAAATCCTAGTAAAGGTGGTTATTTTTATACGGATTTGAATACTAGACAGTGGTTGTGGGTGTAGTTAGATGGTAACCATACTCAGTGAGTGTGTCTGTAGAAGACTACACAGTCTCATTTACACGTCATACACATCATCCTCATCTCATTGGGTCATCTCATTGCTTATTGTTCTCAATTGAACAGATTGCAACGTACACACATTAGGGATTACAAATATATATACATATATATATTCATGTAGGCAAGAGAAAGTAAAAATATAACTATATAGCCAATATAGTGTTGTATGTAATAAAATAATTCCTACCTTTGAAAATTTTTAATCTAAGATTGTAAGTCATTCACACGCAAACACCTCCTCGGTTTACTGATAACACATTATATTCTTCGAAGGTAATTTTCTTCTTTTAAATCTATTTTTATTAAAATAATAATAATAATAATTATTATTATTATTATTATTATTATTAATATTATTATTATTATTATTATCTATAATTAAATAAAAATAATTCCATAAAGTGTTGCAATACCTCATTACATAAATTTTTTTTAATAACTATTTTTTATCTTATAAAATACAACGTACTATGTTTAGCTAAAAACGCCGTAGGTTTACCAGATACTATCATGTTGATATTTTATAATTTATTACAGTTTCTAATCGGCATGCATGCAAAGTGAACAACAGCCTGTAATTACAGTATTACGTTACTGTAATTGTTTTTTTACACTTATAGAATCGAGACAGCCCTTTCAATTATTTGATACAAATCGCCATTGATTGTTAAGTAACAACAGTTGGGTAGGCGATATGTTTGGTGATCAGCTGTAAACGTATTCGACATAGGCTATTAGTGGAATTGAAAATTCGGGGTTGAAATCCTTGTAAAGGTATAGTCGCTTGAGTCAAGAGTTTGCCCTTGTTTGCAACAAGGGATGAAAGGGGAAAAGCATCAGTGCGCATGCGCGATTACTTTAATTTCAGTACGACAAACATAACAACTTGTACTGTACCTAGAGCATGTACAGTATATCGCGTACAAATATGTACATATTTTTATATGTACGAGGGGTACCCAAAAGAAACTGGAATTATTTTTTAAAACTATTTATTTTTAATTTATTTACAAAAGAACCTTATCCCCTTCAAAATACTCTCCATTACAACTAATACATTTGTCCCACCGGTGCTTCCACTGTTCAAAACATTTTTTGTACTCCTCTTCAGTGATGGCTGCCAGCTCATCCGTCGTTTTTTTCTTGACATCATCAACGTTGTTAAATCGGAGACCTTTCATGCCCCTTTTCATGCGTGGGAACAAGAAAAAATCACACGGAGCCAGATCGGGTGAGTACGGTGCGTGTGGTAGCAAAACCATGCCGTTTTTCGCCAAAAACTGGGTAACCGAGATTGCCGTGTGTGCAGGCGCGTTGTCGTGGTGGAAAAACCAGTCCACTGTCTGCCACAAATTAGGTCTTTTACGACGAATGCTGTTTCGTAGTCTTCTTAACACTTCAAGATAAAAAGCTTGATTTACCGTCTGGCCTGGTGGAACGAACTCTGAATGGACAATTCCCCTCACATCAAAAAAACAAATCAGCATTGTTCTGATGTTCGATCTGACTTGATGACTTTTTTTTGGTCGGGGTGATAATGAAGTCTTCCATTGACTGGATTGTTGTTTGGTTTCTGGGTCGTACCCATAGCACCAAGACTCGTCACCCGTAATGATCTTTGACATGAAATCTGGATCAGTTTCAAGCTGTTGTTTCAAATCACTACACGTTTCAATTCGACGTTCCTTTTGAGTGTCTGTCAGAACCCGAGGCACAAACTTGGCAGCGACTCTTTTCATTGTCAAGTCTTCTGTTAAAATGCGTTGGACTGAGCTCCAAGATAACCCACTAACCTGTGATATTTGGTCAATGGTCTGTCGTCGGTCTGTTCGTACAATTTCTTTCACTTTCACAACATTTTCGTCTGTTCGGGAAATCGACGGTCGTTCAGAACGAGGTTTGTTCTCAATCGACATGTCGCTATTTTTAAAGCGCAAAAACCACTCGTACACTTGGGTTTTTCCAATAGCGTCGTCTTTGTAACCTGTGTTCAACGTTACAACTGTTTCCGCGGCGTTTTTACAGAGCAAGAAGCAAAATTTCACAGCCGCACGTTGTTCATTAAAACTTGCCATCATGAAAAACGACACGAGCACAAAACAGCACTAGCGAGAACAATCACTGCACGAGAACAGAACAAGCTAGATCAACGAACAAAATGGCATTGAACTGGCAATGAGTAGCGCTACAAGCAGCCTAGTGGCGGGAATTTGTACTGCACAAGCTCCGCCCACAGCAGAGCTATTCCGGTTACTTTTGGGTACCCCCCTCGTACAGTAAACACAAATGACGGTTTCTCAAAAACGTGGCTGAACTAATCACAGTGCCGAACACAATGTAATAAAATGTTGTGAAGTTGAAGCTAAACAAAAATGCCTATCCGTGCCTTTTATCAAAAGCCGTGAGCAAGCGGCTAACTACTGCGATGTTTCTCTTTCTACAATTCAAAAAATAAACAAGGAAATTAAGGACGTGAAGAAGCTATTCTTTAACAGTTAAAAAAAGAAACGATTAGGTAGATACTAGAGAGACTGATAATGAAAACGCCAATGACGGCTTTAGTAAAGAAGGCGATTCATTCGTAATTAGAGTAAATCAAACATTTCTAGTCATTTAATTAAGCTATAGGCAATATATTACAGATCATATTTATTTCTTATTAGGTTTATGAAGAAAACATTTTCTCGAAATAAACCAGAGCTTACAAAATGTATCTATAGAAACTGCACGGTAGCAAAATGTACGAGTAGTGTCTCACTGTTGAGGTTGGCAGCACTGCAAATATTTCACTTCCCTCCCTCACAGTCCATTCATATGCAAAATGCAATCTCGTGACTTCAGATCTGTAGTTACTTTTACACAAATTTTCAATACTGTACTGTCGTGTTGTGATTTGAAACAACGGCTTGAAACTGATCCAGATTTCATGTCAAAGATCATTACGGGTGACGAGTCTTGGTGCTATGGGTACGACCCAGAAACCAAACAACAATCCAGTCAAAGGAAGACTTCATTATCACCCCGACCAAAAAAAAGTCGTCAAGTCAGATCGAACATCAAAACAATGCTGATTTGTTTTTTTGATGTGAGGGGAATTGTCCATTCAGAGTTCGTTCCACCAGGCCAGACGGTAAATCAAGCTTTTTATCTTGAAGTGTTAAGAAGACTACGAAACAGCATTCGTCGTAAAAGACCTAATTTGTGGCAGACAGTGGACTGGTTTTTCCACCACGACAACGCGCCTGCACACACGGTTACCCAGTTTTTGGCGAAAAACGGCATGGTTTTGCTACCACACGCACCGTACTCACCCGATCTGGCTCCGTGTGATTTTTTCTTGTTCCCACGCATGAAAAGGGGCATGAAAGGTCTCCGATTTTGTATAGGTACAAAAAGTACATTCTGAATAATACATTATATTAAAATATAATATTTAAAAATCTGGTGTGAAACACTCACACAACTTTCTCTTGTCAATGCAAATAATTAATAATAAACCTAACATTATTAATAAAATATTAGAAATAAACAAAAACTAACCTCAAAAACATAACCTTATTTTAATCATGAGTGAATGACGCAAAATGACAATCGAACTCAGTTTGGCTTAAAAATACGGAAAATCACGCTTTCACGCTAAACTAGGCTCTGTAGAGAAAAATGCTGTAAACAAAAGTTGTAGATCTTTAAATTTTCTATAAATTTAATTATATATACTTTTGTCGTAAAATGCATACTAAGACTGAAATGTTAAAAAAATCGAATTTTCTCACGTTTTCGTGAGAAAAAAAACACAAAATCGCTCATTACCGCTAAACTAAGCGTTATACAAAACATTGTTTGAAATAAAAGTTGTAGAATTTTACATTCTCTACAACTTTTATTATATAACGTTTTGCGCTAAAATGCATATTAAAGCCCTATCTTAAAAAGAAAATGTTTCTACGTAAAAACAGCCTCAAGCAGAATTTCAGCAAACAAGGCGCCTACCCTATCTTGTAGAGCATAAAAAATGTAGTAAACCAGGCGATTTTTAAAAAAATCGTAGGACTAGTATTTGAGAAAATCGCAAAAAAGTGAAAAATTATACGAATAAACTCTACTACTTCCGGTTGGCCGATTTTGATGAAAATGTTTGTGTCGGGGTCCGGTAGTGATATGTAACTTAAGTTTCAAGTTTCAAGATCGTACGATGTTCCGTTCTTGAGATATTCTGTTCACACACACACTCACACACACACTCACACTCACACACACACACACACACACACACACACACACACACACACACACACACACACACACACACACACACACACACACACACACACACACGCACACACACACACACACACACACACACACAAAACACACAAACACAGCGCGCGCACACCCCACATACACGCACGCACGCACGCACGCTCGCACGCACACACACGCACGCACGCACACACACACACACACACGCACAGACACACATACAGACCAATCGCTAAAAACATGTTTTTTGGGTTCAGGGGGTCTGAAAAGGTATAGATCCGGTGAAAACCCGATTTCGAAAAATCGACATGAAAACAATACTTTCCTTCCTATATATTCATATAGGCAAGCGAAAGTAAAAAACGCTTAAATTTTACAGGTACCTGTACTTGAAACTTAAGTTACATATCACTACCGGACCCGACACAAACATTTTCATCAAAATCGGTCAACCGGAAGTAGTAGTTTATTCGTGTAATTTTTCACTTTTTTGCGATTTTCTCAAAAACTGGTCTTACGATTTTTTTTTAAATCAACTGGTTTACTACATTTTTTATGCTCTACAATATAGGGTAGGCGCCTTGTTTGCTGAAATTCTGCTTGAGGCTGTTTTTACGTAAAAACATTGTCTTTTTAAGATTGCGGCTTTAATATGCATTTTAGCGCAAAACGTTATATAATAAAAGTTGTAGAGAATGTAAAATTCTACAACTTTCATTTCAAACATTTTTTTTGTATAACGCTTAGTTTAGCGGTAATTAGCGATTTTGTTTTTTTTCTCACGAAAACGTGAGAAAAATCGATTTTTTTTAACATTTCGGTGTTAGTATGCATTTTACGACAAAAGTGTATATAATTAAATTTATAGAAAATTAAAAGATCTACAACTTTTGTTTTCAGCATTTTTCTCTACAGAGCCTAGTTTAGCGTGAAAGCGTGATTTTCCGTATTTTTAAGCCAAACTGAGTTCGATTGTCATTTTGCGTCATTCACTCATGATTAAAATAAGGTTATGTTTTTGAGGTTAGTTTTTGTTTATTTCTAATATTTTATTAATAATGTTAGGTTTATTATTAATTATTTGCATTGGCAAGAGAAAGTTGTGTGAGTGTTTCACACCAGATTTTTTTATATTCCTATTGTGTGTACATTGCAATCTGTTCAATTGAGAACAATAAGCAATGAGATGACCCAATGAGATGAGGATAATATGTATGACGTGTAAATGAGGTGTAGTCTTGTACAGGCCCGAAGCCGACCATTCCTGAGAGAGTATGGTTAATTAAACCCCAACCATCTGAGTACACCCACAACCACTGTCTAGTATTCAAATCCGTATAAAAGTAACTAAATTTACTAGGATTTCAACCAGGACCTTCGTCTCCGAAAATCACCTGTTAAACAGCTGATTTTGGCAACTACTTTACCTCTAGAGCAGTGGTTCCCAACCTTTTATGGGGCTTTGCCCCTTTGTGAAGGATGACTTACACTTATCGCCCCTTCTCTCTTAGCATCGTATATCTAATTTAATTTGAAGTAATGTGTTAATAAATAATAAAGTATGTTATTCTGTAAAAAAGATTTATTATTGTTCACAACAAATAATCAACCAAAGTAGTTGTGTCCAGAATTCTTCATCTCATTTGTAGGAGCTCGACCATAAGAAATGTCAATAAAGAGTTTAGTTTGTTTGTTTGTAAAAAACTAAACTATTTGTTTTGTAAAAAAAACATGTATCCGCGACAGTAAAGATTCTTCCCTGTAGTACAGTTTTATTTTTTACTTTCTCTTGCCTATATGAATATATAGGAAGGAAAGTATTGTTTTCATGTCGATTTTTCGAAATCGAGTTTTCACCGGATCTATACGTTTTCAGACCCCCTGAACCCAAAAAACATGTTTTTTAGCGATTGGTCTGTGTGTGTGTCTGTGTGTGTGTGTGTGAACAGAATATTTCAAGAACGAAACATTGTACGAACTTGAAACTTGAAACTTAAGTTACGTACCACTACCGGACTCGACACGAACATTTTCATCAAAATCGGTCAACCGGAAGTGGTAGTTTATTCGTGTAATTTTTCACTTTTTTGCGATTTTCTCAAAAACTGGTCCTACGATTTTTTAAAAATTGCCTGGTTTACTCAATTTTTATTCTCTACAAGATAGGGTAGGCGTCATGTTTGCTGAAATTCTGCGTGAGGCTGTTTTCACGTAAAAACGTTCTTTTTTAAGATTACAGCTTTAATATGCATTTTAGCGCAAAACTTTATATAATAAAACTCGTAGAAAATGTAAACACCCCTATCGCCGCCGATAACACACACACGGCCACAAAAAACAAGCGACAGGTCGGACGGGGTGTAGACAAATAAAATAAAATAAAAAAAATTTAGGAAGCGGTAAACAAACACGGGGATCGTTGCATGAGTGAAAAATAAAATCATTCACAGTAGGTTGCAAAAAATTTAATTAATAACAGAATAAGACTATCATATTATAAAGTATTAAACAGTAAATATTTCAATAACAAAATTTTAAAATCGGTAAAGACCGAACATTAGCAACAAATCCAATAATTACAATATGGGTAATTCAAAATTAATAACTTTATAAGTTGTAAAGCAATGCTTTTATACAAACTAATAATAGCATTTGTTTTGTTGGCCAACATATATATATATATTGATTCGGTTTTCTAATGACTTAGCAACTATTATGTTTAATTTTCAGAATTACTACATAACTATTAAATAAATAATTTGGGATCATTATTGCTTTCGTATTGACGTTAAATAAAGCAGTAAAATTTAAGATTATTTAGATTTACATAAGAATTTGAAAGAAAGACAAAACTAGAACTAAGCTAGTTATTTTAAATTTTAATATATAAAAAATTTTTTTGTGTTACATTAGGTTGTGCAAACGAAAATATTTTAATTTTTAACATTTAAATTAGTTAATTACAGATTATGAAACGACATGAAAATATATGTATATATATAAGGTAATGTCTCGACAAAGATTTTCTTGTCCATTACTTGCAATTTATATTAAAGTTTCGACTACAGAATCTTTCATGCAAGATAATTAAACATTTCACCGATTAACTGTTGACCGGAACTGAGGATTTCACAAAAATATAAAAAAAATGATGGTCACATACCTCATGTTAATAACACATATGTTGTAAAAAAACACTCACGAATCCCACAGGTAATCTTATTCTCAAAATGGTAGACATAACAGTATTGGAAAAGCTCCAGACATTTGAAAATCCCATCAAGACACAGAATATTGGCGAATGATGAAAATCATATTCGAGAATCGAATATCCAAATGATGATCAGTAAACTGAAGGTAGTAGACATTGAAATTCTGGATTGCAGTTTTACTTTGGTTAAAACTTGTTACCTCGAACCCGGTACTCCAAACCATGCACTTGAACCGTGCACTCGAACCGTACACTCGAACTGTGTACTTGAACCCTGTAGCAAAGATCGGGCCAGTGTCAATAATTTATATAAAATAAACGATCTTAACATCAGCACAAGTCATAAGTTATACAATAAGATTTAGTAGTTTTTATGAATTAGGTTAAGTAACTTAAAGAAGTAAGAATTTCTACGAGCCGTAATACAATAAAATTAAAGGTACAAGACAAAATACAATTGAGCAATTACTATTGCAAAATGATCTTAATTAGAAAACATAATAACTTTTACAAATGAAATAATCGAAATTAAAATTTAGTTTTGTTGGATGTGACACGTATTCAGCAAACTGAAGCAAGCCCAGACAGAGTAGCTTACTTTTACAAAAATATGATATTAAACAGCTCGTAGCAAAACTCACAACTTTTGGAATACAAAGAAAAATAAATAATCTTACCATTTCAATGAATGGGCAGACGTTTTACTTTAGCCAAAAGTAATAAACTGATAAATTATTCACGTAAAATTACAACATTACGGTATCACTATACTCGGTGAAGCGACGACAAAGAGTGTAGCCAGGCAACTCGTGTAGGCAGCTTGTCGCGAGGGGCAGAAGCAGTTCGTACGAGAAACGAAGAGCGCGCCACCGGACGGCAGACAGTTCTACATCACAAGCAAAACAGTTAAGGAAACCAACACAATAAATTACGCCGACAAAACCCTAAAACACGTAACAATCTGTAAACAGATGTTACAGACTCCCCCCGCCAAGGACAAACAAAACCAAGAAAAGGTTTTGTTTGCCCCAGCCGAGAGGAGAAACAACAACAACGGGGAGTTTAAAGTCGTCCCCTAGCGCGACTGACATCAACCCCCCAACAGAACCCCACAGGAGTAGTTAAGGTCATCTCCCTCGCGTGACCGACATCGACCCCCCAAAAACCCCACAGGAGTAGTTAAGGTCATCTCCTTCGCGTGACCGACAAAATCGAAAGAAGGAGGACCGTAAAGGTCTCCGTAACCCTCCATCGTCCGCCCAGCTAAGGGAAGAGACCGAAGGCTCAAGAGACCCCACAAGTCCTTGGTGACTGCACTGACACATCCGCCCAACTAAGGGAAGATGCGGCAAATACAGCACCACCAAACACCTTACCAACACCAAAACCCAAAAACATAACCAACCTAAGTCCAAGACACAAATAAACTAACCTAAGACAGAGGACTCACTATGTCCGACGGGCAAGAAACCCAAAGATGGCTTGAGAAAGCCAATTGATCAGAAGATCAAGGTGAGGGATGCGAGGACGTCTCCCCGAAGTATCCCAAAAATGCGTGAGGCACCAACCCCAAACGCACCAAACACAGGGCACAAAGACCCTAGCTAAGACAAATCAGGTAAAACGAGGTAATTCTCGACAAGGGTGACCCAACAAAACGAGGGCAACAAAACCAAGTAGAAAAAAAAAGGGTTTTTCCAAAAGGAAATAAAAGACAAGTCAAAAGAAAAGGTAAACATACCTATCCAAGACATAAACAGGGGTAAATCCAAACAAACAACAAAACAAATATTTAACAAGAGCGGACAAAATCCACAGTGGATACGTCCAAATCGTCGCAATCGGAAACTTCTTCATCAGATACGGGAATGTCCTTATGTCGCACAGGCCCATAAGCAACCTTGAGTTGGGACAGATGAGCTTTCCGAACACACTCGGAACAGCCAGGACGAGCCAATTCCACTGTGACGGGAGTAAGGAATTTAGAAATAGTAAACGGCCCAAACCAGCGCGTCATGAGCTTGGCCGATTGTTTGTTAATAGCGGAGCTTAAATTATGCTTCATGCACCATACCAGGTCTCCAACTTTAAAATTGTTCTCAGTTCTTCCTTTGTTATAGCTCTGTGCGAAACGCTTTCGCGCCTTTATTAAATTATCCTTGGCACTTTTCCATACTTCGGTGGCAGAGCTAGCATCGTGCGGCAATAAATCATTTATTTTCCAAATATTGGATAGGGGACAGGAGGGAAGGATTTTAAAAATAATATTGAACGGAGAATTCTTAATGGAATCGTGAAAAGAAGAATTGAAGGCGAGCTGTAACCATGTGAGGGATTGGTCCCAATTAGATTGAGAATCAGAATGAAAGGCAATAAGAGCCGCCTTAAGATTTCGGTTGAATCTCTCGGCATTAGAAGGTTGGGAGAAAACTTAATACCCAGCGAGAACAGAAAGTTTCTGAAAAGATGGGAAGTAAAACAGGTAGCGTTATCGGAGATAACAATATCAGGAAAGCCAAAACTTTGAAAAACGTGATCCTTAAGGGATTTAATAGTGTTAGCAGAAGTAGCGTCGCGTACAGGACAAAGCCAGGTAAATTTCGAAAAGGAATCGACAATGACCAAAATATAACGATACCCACAACGGGTACGGGGTAAAGGACCTACATAATCGATGTGAAGAACATGGAAGGGGCGAGTGGGGACGGTGGAGGCTAAGAGACCTATTTTGGTGTTGCGAGAAGGCTTACTAGTGGCGCAGATGTTACAGGACTTGATACGATTTTCGATGTCTTTGGACATAGAGGGCCAATAGAAATACTGTGAAATTTTACGACGAGTTTTCATGAAACCGAAGTGACCTCCTAACACAGAGTCGTGAAAATAAGCAAACACCATGTCAACTAATACAGAAGGGAGAACAATACGCGAAGGGAAGGTACCTAAAGGTTTAATACATAGGACACCTTTAGAAAGGTAAAATTTGGATGAAACAACACCGTCCTTTAGAGAAGAAATAATAGACAACAGCTTGGGATCTTGGTTTTGATAGGAGCTAATATCACCGAAGGCCAAAGGGAAATTATTGAGGATAGGGAAACATTCTATATCGTCTTCAGCTCCAACAGCTTCGTTCTCCTCGAACATTCGAGACAAGGTATCGGCGATCACATTTTGCGTTCCTTTTATATGTGTTACAGTAAATTTCAAGGACATAATTTTTGCGATCCAGCGCCCTAACTTTCCAAGAGATCTGGGTCGAGCTAACAACCAGGATAACGCTTGGTTGTCCGTTTCCAGAGCAAATTCGCGGTGTTCCAAATAGGGGCGAAATTTCTCCATGCCATACACCACCGCGAGGCATTCCAGTTCGTAAGCGGAAGCTTTTCTTTCTTGCTGCGTTAAACTTCTGGATGCATACGCCACGGGTTGACGTGAGCCGTCGATTTCCTGTAGAAGAACAGCGCCTAAAGCGCAAGAGCTGGCGTCGGTTTGCAAAATGAAACCATTTTCAAAGTCGGGTATCCTTAGCACAGGCGGGTTGCTAATAGCGCTTTTCAAGGTATCAAACGCCTTTTGTGCATCTTCACTCCAACAAAACTTGCTCCTTTTTCCACGAAGAGCATTCAGAGGAACGGCAATTTCAGCAAACTTTGGGATAAACTTCCTAAAGAAGTTCACCATGCCCACAAATCTCGACACGGCCTTGGCGTTCTTAGGCGTAGGAAAATTTAAAATAGCAGATGTACGGTCGGGGTTAACCTTAACACCAACTGCTGAAATAAGGTGCCCAAGAAAACCAACTTCGCTAACAGCGAACTTCACCTTATCCGGATTTACAGTTAGACCTGCTTTAGACAAACGTTGAAGTATGTCACGCACGTGTTCAACATGAGCATCGAAATCGTTAGAAAAAATCAAAACATCATCCAAGAAATTAAACACATACTGAAATTTGACGTCATGGAAAATTTTGTCTAAAAGTCGAGACAATACTTGACCGCCGGTGGCTAAGCCAAAAGGAATACGTGTGAACTGATATAACATCCAAGGAGTGCAAAAGCTAGTCACATGCTTGGATTCTTGAGAAAGAGGGATTTGGTGGTAAGCGGAATTAAGGTCAAGTATCGTGAAAAATTTGGCCTTACCGAACCAATCGAAACAGGAGTGGAGATTGGGAAGGGGAACTGCTTCAACATCAACATGCTGATTGAGTTTCCTATAGTCGATCACCATGCGCGGTTTCCTGTCGTCACGAGTAACGACAAAAGCGGGACTAGCGTAAGATGAATTGCTCGGCTCGATTATACCCTGTTCGAGCAATTTGTCGACCAAATTGCGCAAAAGCAACATCTTAGGTGGGGCTAAAACATAAGGATGTGATTTCACGGGAACTTTACTATCTAATTTGACGTCATATTCAACAAGGTGGGTCAGACCTAAACGAGTCGTAAGTACCTCGGAAAATTCATTAAACAACTCCACAGCGCGTTCACGTTGTTCAATGTTAAGATGAGAAATAAGTTTCCCCCAGTCCATACTATCAGAATCAAGAGATTCTACTTGGTGATCTATAGAATTAGCAGAAATCGGACTACCGAATAAGGGTATTTTATATTTGGGACGGAATTTGAAATGAAGAAGACAAGAAGATAAATCAAGTACAAGACCAGTATGAATGAAGAAATCTGATCCAAGAATAAAAGAACAGGCTAGATTACTTGCTACAAGGATGGGAAAATTCCAAGTAAAACAATCAACTTTTATTTTACATAAGACTTCATACATAATGTCCAATTTGGAGCTGGTAGCTGATGAACACACAACGTTTGACACTTTTACAGATTTGAAGTTGCGAGAGTTATTTAAAGAATTAAAGGTATTCAAACTCATAAACGATCTTACAGATCCGGAATCAAGAAGAGCAGGAATGTCACATGAATTAAATTTGAGATTCACTCTGGGGCGACTCCTAACAGGACAAACATTAATAATATTACTACGATTAGGCTGCAGTATGCCATCAACAGCTTTAGGCCAACGGACCAATCTTGAATAATTATTACCAAAGTGCGAATCGGAAACAAAATTCCGCCTAACATCGTTAGAATAATTGCGACTAACACGAGCGGTATAAATTCGCTTGCACCTGAAACGAGAACAATCCCATATGTAATGTCCCATAACATTACACAAGAAACATTGAGGAGGAAACTTATTATTAAAGTTAGACTTAAATTTCGAACAGTGAGGTAGGCTAACCGTATCTACCCCACTACACTCTAGTTTTTTTGGAATATTGTTATTATTATTTGAAGACGAAGAAACATTTCTCCCAATTGCAGCCTTTCTAAAACAATTCGCAACGATGTGCCCTGGTTTATGGCAAAAATGACAGACGGGTACATTACTATCACGTGTTAATAATTTGATACTCTCGTTCACTTTCAGACGCCTGTGATCGGTGAACAAGGTGTTCATGACTTGAACGCATAATAAATTTAATTCGGTGAAATCACGCGGCCGATTGCTCATGACCAGACAAGACCTCGTTTCTGGCGACAAACCATCCACAATATTGCTGACAATTTCAGCTTCACTCAAACCTAACTGCAAAATAGCGGCAGATTCTTTGATTTCAGAGATATATCTATGCAGATCCTCTCCAACCATCTGACTCCTAAAAAACAAGTTTTGCTTTAACTCGACGAACTGCCGGGTAGGTATAAAAGTAAGGATAGCTTCACGTTGAAATTCACTAAAGTTTTGTGAAGAAGTGTGTTTAATTAGTACGTCACGTAATGGACTTACGGCGTAAGGCAATAGTAGGGAAACGATGCTTTTCCGGATATCAGGAAATGAATCGTGTAAGTTGATTCCTATACGAAACAATTTTAATAAATCGTCCACACTAAAACCATTACAGACCGGTAGTTTGCTTAAAAATTTTTCAGCCGGGTGGGGCAATTTACCATATAAGGAGTATGTAGGTCGTACTCCTTCCAGCACAGTGACGCTGTTAGTGTTATTAACAATATTAGAAGAAGGACTGCTATCAATATTATTTATGGCATTATTAGTATTTTTATTAACGTCCGTATTGGTAGTATTACCGGGAGGATCGTTATCAATACACATACTGCTTACGGCTTTAATAGAGCTTTCAAGGTTTGAAATATGTTCGCCAAATTCTTTTATTTTATCGGAGTTCAACAAATCTTCGCCGCATAAGGATAATAACATGTTAAAACGTTTAGTAACGGAAGATAACCGGCCTTTCAGGCCATTATAATATCTAACAGTAATCTGAGCTTCAATATTCTCCAATTCATAGACAAAAGTATGCAAGCGCAAGGTTAATAGTTGAATTTCTTTTTCTAGAGGAAAAATTTTAAGATATTCAGGGGCGGGTTTTATATTTTGGGCAATGACCCTCCGTAACTTAACCCTCAGTTCGGATACGGACCCGGATACATTTACTCCCCTACAACGTAATTCATACAAGAGGTCGTCCTTGGTCAGATAATCAATGTAAATACTGTCATCAGCTGACTCCATGGCTGCCTGACAAGACATTCAAGTTTATAAAATAAACTGACAAGTGAAGAAAACGTAATATAAGATATGGTATTCCAAAAGCTGTAAATTTTGAAAATATTACAATGTTTATTTCAGTTATTATTTCACTATGCAACGATTTACATAATTACAGTAATATGTCAGGTTAATGAAACAAAATACTAATAAATAAAATAGACCGACCTGATTATAAAACCACTTGTTCTGGTACCAATTTGTAAACACCCCTATCGCCGCCGATAACACACACACGGCCACAAAAAACAAGCGACAGGTCGGACGGGGTGTAGACAAATAAAATAAAATAAAAAAAATTTAGGAAGCGGTAAACAAACACGGGGATCGTTGCATGAGTGAAAAATAAAATCATTCACAGTAGGTTGCAAAAAATTTAATTAATAACAGAATAAGACTATCATATTATAAAGTATTAAACAGTAAATATTTCAATAACAAAATTTTAAAATCGGTAAAGACCGAACATTAGCAACAAATCCAATAATTACAATATGGGTAATTCAAAATTAATAACTTTATAAGTTGTAAAGCAATGCTTTTATACAAACTAATAATAGCATTTGTTTTGTTGGCCAACATATATATATATTGATTCGGTTTTCTAATGACTTAGCAACTATTATGTTTAATTTTCAGAATTACTACATAACTATTAAATAAATAATTTGGGATCATTATTGCTTTCGTATTGACGTTAAATAAAGCAGTAAAATTTAAGATTATTTAGATTTACATAAGAATTTGAAAGAAAGACAAAACTAGAACTAAGCTAGTTATTTTAAATTTTAATATATAAAAAATTTTTTTGTGTTACATTAGGTTGTGCAAACGAAAATATTTTAATTTTTAACATTTAAATTAGTTAATTACAGATTATGAAACGACATGAAAATATATGTATATATATAAGGTAATGTCTCGACAAAGATTTTCTTGTCCATTACTTGCAATTTATATTAAAGTTTCGACTACAGAATCTTTCATGCAAGATAATTAAACATTTCACCGATTAACTGTTGACCGGAACTGAGGATTTCACAAAAATATAAAAAAAATGATGGTCACATACCTCATGTTAATAACACATATGTTGTAAAAAAACACTCACGAATCCCACAGGTAATCTTATTCTCAAAATGGTAGACATAACAGTATTGGAAAAGCTCCAGACATTTGAAAATCCCATCAAGACACAGAATATTGGCGAATGATGAAAATCATATTCGAGAATCGAATATCCAAATGATGATCAGTAAACTGAAGGTAGTAGACATTGAAATTCTGGATTGCAGTTTTATTTTGGTTAAAACTTGTTACCTCGAACCCGGTACTCCAAACCATGCACTTGAACCGTGCACTCGAACCGTACACTCGAACTGTGTACTTGAACCCTGTAGCAAAGATCGGGCCAGTGTCAATAATTTATATAAAATAAACGATCTTAACATCAGCACAAGTCATAAGTTATACAATAAGATTTAGTAGTTTTTATGAATTAGGTTAAGTAACTTAAAGAAGTAAGAATTTCTACGAGCCGTAATACAATAAAATTAAAGGTACAAGACAAAATACAATTGAGCAATTACTATTGCAAAATGATCTTAATTAGAAAACATAATAACTTTTACAAATGAAATAATCGAAATTAAAATTTAGTTTTGTTGGATGTGACACGTATTCAGCAAACTGAAGCAAGCCCAGACAGAGTAGCTTACTTTTACAAAAATATGATATTAAACAGCTCGTAGCAAAACTCACAACTTTTGGAATACAAAGAAAAATAAATAATCTTACCATTTCAATGAATGGGCAGACGTTTTACTTTAGCCAAAAGTAATAAACTGATAAATTATTCACGTAAAATTACAACATTACGGTATCACTATACTCGGTGAAGCGACGACAAAGAGTGTAGCCAGGCAACTCGTGTAGGCAGCTTGTCGCGAGGGGCAGAAGCAGTTCGTACGAGAAACGAAGAGCGCGCCACCGGACGGCAGACAGTTCTACATCACAAGCAAAACAGTTAAGGAAACCAACACAATAAATTACGCCGACAAAACCCTAAAACACGTAACAATCTGTAAACAGATGTTACAAAAATTAAAAATTTTACAACTTTTATTTCAAACAATTTTTTGTATAACGCTTAGTATAGCGGTAATTTGCGATTTTCTGTTTTTTTTCACACGAAAATGTGTGAAAAATTGATTTTTTTAAGATTTCGGCCTTAGTATGCATTTTACGACAAAAGTGTATATAATTTAATTTATAGAAAATTAAGAGATCTACAACTTTTATTTAAAGAATTTTTCTCTACAGAGCCTAGTTTAGAGAGAAAGAGTGATTTTCCGTATTTCTAAGCCAAACTGAGGTTGATTTTCATTTTGCATCATTCACTCATGATTAAAATAAGGTTATGTTTTTGAGGTTAGTTTTTTGTTTATTTCTAATATTTTATTAATAATGTTAGGTTTATTGTTAATTATTTGCATTGGCAAGAGAAAGTTGTGTGAATGTTTCACACCAGATTATTTAGTTTATTCTGTCTTTGAATACTCATAGCCCCCCTATCACCCCCCACAAATTTATCGCCCCTCTGCGAACCCAAATCGCCCACTAGGGGGCGATCGCCCCCAGGTTGGGAGCCACCGCTCTAGACCAACCCGGTGGGTTAATTCTGTTTAAATGACGACAAAATTACATTGATCAATAAAATAGGAACCTACCGAAGTAAACGTGACTAAAATCCAATAAATTCAATCTAATAATGTTGCTAACATGAAAATAACTTTTCAAATTTTCTCCGTCTATAATTTCAACGTAGTAATTGTTTAAGTTTATAAAGTCATCGTTTATTATCAATTATTGATGAATATCATATTAGAGAAATTCAACGCGTTCTTACCTCCTAAACTGAATTTCAAAATTATGAGTTCCGGTACGCCTTCTACATCTGGAAAACTTTTTCTATTATTATCTTTAACTGTCTATATTTCCTCAAAATTTTCCATAACTCTATTTTATGTAAGTTGGGGGTGTGCATAAAATGAATGTAATTGGTGGAAATTTTGAAAATTGTTACCAATCAGTTTCCTTTGTCCGTCCGTCTGTCCGTCACACCCCGATGTCACAAACATCTACTGTAAGGGTAGTTTACTTACTTTTTTTAATTCCTAATATATGTAGGCCTACGTTGCGGGTTGGTCTACAGGTAAAGTTGTCATTAAAATCAGCTGTTTAACAGCTGACTTTGGAGACGAAGGTTCCTGGTTCAAATCCTAGTATAACTTCGCCAATCCGGCTGCATTGGCGAAGTTGGTAACGTGCTCGCCTCTCATCATGCGGTCTTGGGTTCGAATCCCATTCAGGCACAGCATTTTTTCATACGTTACAAAAAAAATCATTTCATCATTCACCGTCTGCATTAGCAGTAATTGCAGAACAGTCGGACATTAAACCAAAAAAAAAAAAATCCTTGTAAAGGTAGTTACTTTTATACGGATTTGAATGCTAGACAGTGGCTACCGGTGTACTTTGATGGTTGGGGTTCAATTAACCATACTCTCTCACTCTGTCTGTAGAAGACTACACAGTCTCATTTACACGTCATAGACATCATCCTCATCTCTCATTGGGTCATCTCATTGCTTATTGTTATCAATTGAACAGATTGCAACGTACACACATTAGGGATTACAAAAAAAAACTGTCTATATTTCCTCAAAATTTTCCATAACTCTATTTTATGTAAGATGGGGGTGTGCATAAAATGAATGTAATTGGTGGAAATTTTGAAAATTGTTATCAATCAGTTTCCTTTGTCCGTCCGTCTGTCCGTCACACCCCGATGTCACAAACATCTACTGTAAGGGTAGTTGGCCCACCGGGTTGGTCTAGAGGTAAAGTCGTCGCCAAAATCAGCTGCTGTTTAACAGCTGATTTTTGGAGACGAAGGTTCCTGGTTCAAATCCTAGTAAAGGTACAGTCCAGCCTCTCTTAGTTTGCTCCTAATGTAAACAAATAATGACGTCACTGAGCATGCGTATTATATAAAGATGTTTACACGCTGATTAAAATGTAACAACAAAATGCTTTCAAAAGTATTTACAATACAAAATTCTTTTAAAAGTATTTTTCTAAATGAAATTGTTAGACCTACATCATATCATGACTGATGTTTTTAGTACCTTAAGTAGTACTTATAATTTTAAAAAATAGTTAACTTAATAGGAATACGAGACATCCATAAAGTCGTAGACTCTAGCGTGCACCCTGTAGTAGGTGGCTTTTGTTTGTTGACACTAGGAGCAAACTAACAACGGCTCAAATGTAGTTACTTTTTTACGGATTTGAATGCTAGGCAGTGTTTGGAGGTGTACTTTGAGGTTGGGGTTCAATTAACCATACTCTCTCAGGAATTGTCGACCTGAGTCTGTACAAGACTACACCTCATATACACGTCATACACATCATCCTCATCTCATTGGGTCATCTCATTGCTTATTGCTCTAAAGTGAACAGATTGCAACATACACAAACTAGGGATTACAAAAAAAAAAATACTATATTTCCTCAAAATTTTCCATAACATGTAGAATAGCAATCTATCGTATCTTGAAATTTACAGTTCAGCCGTTGTTAGTTAGCTCCTACTGTCAACAAACCAAATCCAGCTACTACAGAGTGCACGCTAGAGTCTGCGACTTTACGGATGTCGTATTGCTACTAAGTTAACTATTTTTTAAATTATAACTACTTAAAGTACTTTAAACATCAGTCATGATATGATGTAGGCCTAACAATTTCATTTAGAAAAATACTTTTAAAAGTATTTTGTTGTTACTTTTTAATCAGCGTGTACACATTTTTATATAAAGCGCATGCTCAGTGACGTCATTATTTGTTTACATTAGGGGCAAACTAAGAGAGGCTGGACTGTAGTTTAATATTTTCTATAAGCTATTATTTGTAACAAAACTGAATCCCAATACTCGTACCTATCAATTAACAATAATTATTATTTTAGTATAAAAATGAGTCAAACAGAAAGTATCTATTTTTAAATAGTATTAAGATAACAATCAGTGTCAGTAGTGAAAAGCCACTCGCATCCAGTCACCACCTTGAAAATTTCTCTATTAATTATAATTGTATTGGTTACAACAATACAGCATAAAAGAGGACTTTTCAATGATTCAATTACAAACTACGTATTACAAATTATGTAGTAAGAGCTACAGAAAAACAACATAGCCCCCCCCCTCGAAATTCAGCCCTAGAACCGCCTCTGGGCCTGAAATGCTGATAAGCATCCTTTTCTACTCAGTTAGTAAGACAATAGTAAACGACCTGACTCATTTTTTTAGTTATTAAAGCCTCTAGAGGTTTAATGCAGCCTTTTTGCTGATGACGTAAACAATAACTTTATCAGTAAAATGGAGTAGATGTAATTTTGCGTATCTTACCTTAACACAATAGGCTATTCTTGTTCAGTTACTGAAATTGAAGTCAGATAGAGGGAGGGTAACGTAGGGGGTACACTGCCGCCTTACCTGAAACAATTACAACACAATTATACCAATTATACACCACACACTACTAACTAATACACTATATTTATTTATTTATTTATTTATTTTTTGGCCGGCCCGTGGTGTAGTGGTCAGCGCAACTGGCTACTATGCCGGGGTCCCGGGTTCGATTCCCGGTCAGGTCTGGCATTTTTTCATCTGTAAATCACCACATATCATTACCTACGCACAAGCCCAAGGCTTATGTAGGCATCATCACTCAATAAAAAAAAAATATATATAACATAACACACGATGATTTTTTTAAACAACATCAGTTAAAAATAGATAATTCCTTAAATTATTCGTTTAATAGGATAAGACTTAGAAAAAAATCTGGTGTGAAACGCTCACACAACTTTTTCTTGCAAATGCAAATAATGACCAATATAACCAAAAATTAGTAATAAGACATTAGAAATAAACAAAAAACTAGCCTCAATAAACATAACCTTATTTTAATCATGAGTGAAAGACGCAAAAGGAAAATAAACCTCAGTTTGGCTTAAAATATGGAAAATCTCTCTTTCACGCTAAACTTAGCTCTGTAGAGAAAAATGCTACAATTAAAAGTTGTAGATCTTTTAATTTCCTATAAATTTGATTATATACACTTTTTTCTTAAATTGCATACTAAGGCCGAAATCTTTAAAAGAAGAAGATTTTTCACACCTTTTCGTGAGAAAATAAAACAGAAAATTGCTAATTACCGCTAAAATAAGCGTTAGGCCTATACAATAAAAAGGTTTGAATTATAAATTGTAGGATTTTAAATTCTCTACAACGTTTATTATATAAATTATTGCGCTAAAATGCATATTAAAGCTGTAATATTAAAAAAATAATAATTTTTTTACGTGAAAACAGCCTCACCAAGAATTTCAGCAAACTCAGCGCCTACCCTATCTTGTAGAGCATAAAAAATTTAGTAAACCAGGCGATTTTAAAAAAATTTGTAGAACCAGTTTTTGAGAAAATCGCAAATAAGTGAAAAATTTCATAAATAAACTACTACTTCTGGTTGACCGATTTTGATGAAAATGTTCGTGTCTTGTCCGGTAGTGGTATGTAACTTAAGTTTCAAGTTCGTACGATGTTCCGTTCTTGAGATATTCTGTTCACACACACACACACACACACACACACACACACACACACACACACATACACACATACACACAAACACACACGCACACACACACAGACACACACACAGACCAATCACTAAAAACATGTTTTTTGGATTCAGGGGGTCTGAAAACGTGTAGATCCAGTGAAGAGTGTATTTGTTAAAATCGACATGAAAACAATACTTTATTTCCTATATAATCAATCATATAGGCAAGAGAAAGTAAAAATATTTGATTAACCGTGCTATTTAAAAAATTGATGTTGTCTTCCATAAATAGGCTAATCCACAGTTGTTTACAATATCGTACGATCTGTGTGGTGAAAATATACGATATGACGTAATATTAGTAACAACTATTTTAGCATGTAGTAATGTACAATAACATGCAACAATGTCAGTGGAATGTACATGCAGTCGGTTATACTAATATAATCTATTTATAATATACAATAATTATTACATTATGTATGCGATATTGCAATATTAATTCGCACATGTAAATTATTCAATTATGTTACAATAATTAGTGGATTTACAAGAACACGGGCTTACCTGTAGGCGGTGTGTTTCCTACATTTCACCTACCCTCTCCTCTCTCCAATTTGCCTACTCGAGTAGGCAATTATGCCTACCCTTTTCCCCGGATTATCAATAACCCCAATGGGGTGTATCAAGTAAACTCATTTATTGGTTTTTATTTTCTCTTGCCTATATGAATATATAGGAAGGAAAGTATTGGTTTCATGTCGATCACAACAAATCGAGTTTTCACCGGATCTATACGTTTTCAGACCCCCTGAACCCAAAAAACATGTTTTTAGCGATTGGTCTGTGTGTGTGTCTGTGTGTGTATGTGAACAGAATATCTCAAGAACGGAACATCGTACGAACTTGAAACTTGAAACTTAAGTTACATATCACTACCGGACCCGACACGAACATTTTCATCAAAATCGGTCAACCGGAAGTAGTAGTTTATTCGTATAATTTTTCACTTTTTTGCGATTTTCTCAAAAACTAGTCCTACGATTTTCTTTAAAAATCAACTGGTTTACTACATTTTTTATGCTGTACAATATAGGGTAGGCGCCATGTTTGCTGAAATTCTGCTTGAGGCTGTTTTTACGTAAAAACATTTTCTTTTTAAGATTGCAGCTTTAATATGCATTTTAGCGCAAAACGTTATATAATAAAAGTTGTAGAGAATGTAAAATTCTACAACTTTTATTTCAAACATTTATTTGTATAACGCTTAGTTTAGCGGTAATTTGCGATTTTCTGTTTTTTTTTCTCACGAAAACGTGAGAAAAATCGATTTTTTTAACATTTCGGTCTTAGTATGCATTTTACGACAAAAGTGTATATAATTAAATTTATAGAAAATTAAAAGATCTACAACTTTTGTTTAGAGCATTTTTCTCTACAGAGCCTAGTTTAGCGTGAAAGCGTGATTTATGCCAGTGAGACCCTGAACCTCAACAGGAAAGCCGATTTAGAAAATTTGAAAAAGGAGGAAAGGAAAATAATAAGGAAAATTCTCGGTCCGAGATTAACTGAAAACGGTTATAGTTGCAAAAAAATAACACAGTTGAGCAACATTAAAATATTGTAACAGACATGAGGAAAAGACGTCTTAAATTTTTTGGTCATATCATGAGGCTTCCTGATCATAGAGTTACAAAAAAGATGGTAAAATATGTAGCTTCGCTTGTCAATGGAGGGGAATGGATTCGACACGTTAAGAAAGATCTAGTTCTGGCAAACATTACTGATAATGAAGTTACCAATCGAAATAGTTTTAAAACAAAAATTAATGAATGGGACATTATTCCAGAGGTTAAAATTCCAAGAGTTGGAACAAGATGGAGTGAGGAAAGAAAAGCTAATTTTTCTCAGAAAATGAAAGGCTGGTGGGCAAACAAGAAAAAAACCAAGTCCAATAATCAATGATCGTGAATAATGCTCAGCGTCTTCCACTTCGGGAGCTCTACGGCTAATAATAATAATAATAATAATAATAATAATAATAATGACATTTATAGGAAATTAAAAGATCTACATCTTTTATTTCAAGAATTTTTTCTATAGAGCCTAGTTTAGCGTGAAAGACTGGTTTTCCGTATTTTTAAGCCTAACTGAGGCCTTTCACTCATGATTAAAATAAGGTTATGTTTAAAGAGGTTAGTTTTTTGTTTATTTCTAATGTTTTATTACTAATGTTACATTATATTGTTAATTATTTGCATTGGCAAGAGAAAGTTGTGTGAGTGTTTCACACCAGATTTTTTTTTTAGTATTGCCGGTTTAATATTTGCTTAGACCCACTGGGTTGGTCTAGAGGAAAAAAAAAAAGGTAAAGTCGTCGCCAAAATCAGCTGTTTAACAGCTGATTTTCGGAGACGAAGGTTCCTGGTTGAAATCCTAGTAAAAGGTAGTTACTTTTATACGGATTTGAATGGTAGACAGTGAGTGGTTGTGGGTGTACTTTGATGGTTGGGGTTCAATTAACCATACTCAGTGAGTGTGTCTGTAGAAGACTACAGTTCAGCCGCTGTTAGTTTGAGTTTGAAGGTGTCATTTGCAGAGTGGAAAATATGTGCTTTTCAGAGGGCCCGGCATGCTGATAAGCATACTTTTCCATTTAGTGAGTTGTGGCAATGGTAAACCACCTGACTCCTCGATTTACTTAGTGAAACCTCTACACGTTCAAACCAGCCTACAAGCTGATCACCTAAACAACAAAAATAATTGGGTATTTTTTTCAGGTACTTAAGGCAGTAGTTTAAATATG
>JAQMRL010000005.1:74976181-75047185 GCA_035578175.1 Catonia carolina
AGAGAGAGAGCGAGTGAGAGACAAAGCTGAGAATATTTAAAGAGTGCGTGGTGAAGAAGAAGAAGAAGTTAAATGAGATGGTAGAGGTTTCAGCAAGAGGGCGTCGTGTTGTGTAAGGGTTGGGAGGGGGGTGAAATTGTATTTCATTACTTTGTAACCTTCTTTAAAATTACATTGGCTATGGTTTCTAAAATGTATTCGTATGTTTGTTGTTTTTGTTCTCTTCTATTCATACCCCGCCTACTTCAACTACAATCTGATTTCCTTCCTTCTACACAAAACTACATAATTCACCCTTATGTTAATGAATATATTTAATTAACATATCTTCCCTTATTAAAATGTATAACCACATCTTCATATAGGCCTAACACCCATGAATTAATAATATCTCTTTTATATATACTCTCTACCCACCGGTGGGTTGGTCTAGAGGTTAAGTCGTTGCCAAAATCAGCTGTTTAACAGGTGATTTTCGGAGACGATGGTTCCTGGTTCAAATCCTAGTAAAGGTAGTTACTTTTATACGGATTTTAATAGTAGACAGTGGTTGTGGGTGTACTTTGATGGTTGGGGTTTAATTAACCATACTCTCTCAGGAATGGTCGCCCTGGATCTGTACAAGACTACACCTCATTTACACGTCATACACATCATCCTCATCTCATTGGGTCATCTCATTGCTTATTGTTCTGAATTGAACAGATTGCAACGTGCACATATTAGGGATAAAAATTAAGTAAGTCTACTTTTTACCAATCTACAGAGAACAATTTTGTTATTAGTGGATTGTTGTTTAGGTGAGCAGCCGGAAGGAAGGCTGGTTTGAACCTCTAGAGGTTTACTGAGTAAAAACGAGAAGTCAGGTGGTTTGCTATTGCCAACACTCACTGAGTTGAAAGAGTATGCTTATCAGCATGCCAGGCCCTCTTAAAAGCATCTACTTTCCACCCTGAAAATGTCACCTTCACTTCATTCCCACAGGGTCTGGCTGTATAATGAATGTCATTACTTTGAGAGTAGATAACTGTGATTAGTGTCACCTAACACACCTCTACCTCTTCTGTTCTTAAATGATTCAGTCATATAATTGGCTGACCATGTGATAAGAAACACAACTATTTATTTTAGCCCTGCAACGAACAGATTGAGTGTAAATAATTTGACACTGCACGCACCTGTCTTTTAGGAGCAAGAAGGTAAGGTAATGAATTGATAATATCAATTCATTACCTTACCTTCATTATTTAAACCATTCTGTTTAACTCGTTATTTGTTGCCGTTTCAAATGTTCGTTTATTTTTTACTGATACTACAATAATTGTGTCATCAGTAAACAATACAGTAACGAAATGAGATTGATCTCCTCTGAAAGTAATGAATTTCATTATACAGCCAGACCCTGTGGTGAATAAAAAGAAAGTGTCATTTGTAGAGAGAAAAGTAGGCTTTTTAAAGGGTCTGGCATGTTGATTAGCATACCTTTCAACTCGGTGAGAGAGGCAATGGTAAACCACCTAATTTTTTTTTAACCCGACATTTCCTTTGTATAGTCACTTGAGTGACGAGTTTGCCAATGTTTGCAGCGAGGGGTAAAGGGGGAAAGCATCAGTACGCATGCGCGACTACTTTAATTTCAATACGATAAACATAACAATTTATATTATACCCAGAGCATATGCACCTTTTGTAGGTTAACTGTAAGAATATAACTGTTTGCAACCGTAAACACAAATGTCGGTTTCTCGAAAACGTGGTCAAACTATTCACATTGCTGAACGAAATCTGATATCCGATATAATAAAATGTTGTGAAATTGAAGCTAAATAAAAATGCTTTTCCGTGCCTCTTAACAAAAGCTGTGAGCTAGCAGCTAACTACTCTGATGTTTCTCTTTCCACAATTCGAAAAATAAAGAAGGAAATTAAGGACATGAAGAAGCTATTCTTTAACAATTTTGTTGACATCTGGTAATAAAAAGGAAGCGGTTAGGTAGATACTAGAGAGACTGTTAATGAAAACGCCGTTGACAACAATAGTAAAAAAGGCGATTCATTCGTAATTAGAGTAAATCAAACATTTCTAGTCATGTAATTAACCTATAGGCAATATTATAGGTCATATTTATTTCTTATAAAGGTTTATGAAGAAAACATTTTCTCGGAATAAACCACAGCTTACAAAATATATCTGGAAACTGCATAGTAGTGAAATGTACGAGTAGTGTCTAACTGCTGAAGTTGGCAGCACTGCAAATATTTCAATTCCCTTCCTCATAGCCCACGCATGCTATTACATAAATAGTTCCGAGGAACGTGGAGGGTTTTTTTCTGATCAGGTGGCCAGACGGCAGGTTTTTGGTTGGTAGGCGGTTGCAGCCTCCTTGGGACTGGACGAGGACGCCTCAATTAAGTCCAACACTACTTCTCCCATCGTGAGGGAGTGAACATGAGTTTTTCTCGCCGCCTAGGATAAAAAGAAAAACAAAAAAATCACCTCTTTCCTCGTTTTACTTAGTGAACCCTCTGAATGTTCAAACCATCCTTTTACGCTGATCACCTAAAATTCAACAAATGTTTCATTATCTACATTAGCAAGAGAAAGTCATGTGAGTGTTTACATCAGATTTTTAGATGTATTATTAAGTATAAGAGCTTTGATAGGGACTTGAATGTCGAAAGTAAAATAAATAAATTTCAAGAAATTTGTGACACTGGGTAACAGAGCTAGAACAGCAGAGACAGTAGTGAAGTTGTACAAGGTAATGGCAGCCGCAGTCCTTCTTTATGGAAGTGAGTCATGGGTTACCTCTTCTTCTTCTTAAAGTTCCATCTCCTATCGGAGGTTGGATATCATAATGGCTATGGTCACTTTGCTGGCTGCTGCTCTGAATAGTTGCAATGAACTACAGTTGAACCATTCTCTAAGATTCCTCAGCCAGGAGATGCGTCTTCTTCCTACGCCTCTTCTTTCTCGGATCCTTCCCTGCATAATAATTCTCAGCAACTCATATTTTTCTCCTCTGGTTATGTGACCCAAATATTCTAGTTTTCTTGTTTTTATACTCTTCATAACTTCCAACTCCTTATTTAAACGTCGTAGCACCTCAACATTGGTAACCTTTTGGACCCACTGAATTTTCAACATTCTCCTGTAACACCACATTTCGAACGCTTCTATCTTCTTTATGTGTTATCTCTTCAATGTCCAAGCTTCCATTCCATATAGTACGATGGAAAATACATAACATCTTAGAGCCCTCAATCTGAGAGGCATGTGAAGGTCTTTGTTTGTTAGCATTGTCTTCAATTTTAAGAATGCTTGCCTTGCAGTTTCAATTCTTACTATAATTTCTTTGCTTTGGTCATTCTTGTCATCAACCCAGGTTCCCAGATATTTGTATGCCTCTACTTTTTCTATTCAAATAGAAAAAGTAGAGGCATGGGTTACCACAAAACGCCAATAAAGTAGGATTTAAGCAGCTGAAATGAGGTTTTGTAAGAAGGGTGAAGGGCTGCTCGAGGCTGAATCTAATACATAACGAAGAAATTAGATCCGAGTCGAGTTGGGTGTATTTAGCTTGAATGAAAAAATGGAGGAATACCGGAATTAATGGAGGCAACATTTGAAACGGATGCCAGAGGAGAGAATACCTCTAAAAGTGACGGAATATGTTCCAGTTGGAAGAAGGGAGGTGGGAAGACCTCGAAGAAGATGGGAGTAGTCGAGATGTACGGTGTTTCTGTAGACGTGTAGGATGGTTTGTGAGTTCGGAAAAGCCTTATCCCTAATCCTTGATAAGAAGAAGAAGAAGAAGAAGAAGAAGAAGAAGAAGAAGGAGGAGGAGGAGGAGGAGGAGGAGGAGGAGGAGGAGGAGGAGGAGGAGGAGGAGGAGGAGGAGGAGGAGAAGAAGACGTTAAGTATAATTGTATAATATTTCAGTTGGTAGAAGATTGATACGAATTGCCAAACCTTTTTTTGTGGTAGCAGAAAAGTATAAGAAAATAAATTTTTAAGTCCGAGTTGGAAATAATATATTAGTTAAGTACTAATTAGGGAAGAAATTGGAGTAAAATATGATACTTTATTAAAGTAAGTTAGTTTTAAGTTGATAATGTGCGTACGTTAAGAGAGAGGACTTAGCTTTTAAGTAAGATGAACAGATGGTAGGGCTTTCTCCAGAATGTAGAATGTAGTGCCCAAGTAAGAATGCTTGTTCGTATAACTTTTACCATGTGGGGTGTAATAATCTTATGGAACTGCAACTTCATTTGTCTACATTACATTTGCTTCATATTTATGCGCATTTCAACAAGAATATTCTGTATTCTTATTTTCACTTTTTACTTTCTCTTGCCTATAGGAATGTATAGGAATGAATCTGCCCTTAACAGACACGTGAAGTGTCAATTTATTTACTCTCAATCTGTCCATTGCAGGGCTAAAATAAATAGTTGTGTTTCTTATCATCACATGGTCACCCAATTAAATGAGTGAATCATTTAATAAGAGAAGAGGTAGAGGTGTATTTTGACACTAATCACAGTTATCTCCTCTCTGAAAGTAATGAATTTCATTATACAGTTGGACCCTGTGGTGAATGAAGTGAAAGTGTCATTTGCAGAGTGGGAAAGTCTGTGCTTTTCAGAGGGCCTGGCATGCTGATTAGCGTAATTTTTCACTCAGTGAGGAGGGCAATTGTAAACCACCGTACTCCTTGTTTTACTTAGTAAAACCTCTAGAGGTTCAAATCAGCCTTTCGGCTGATGACCTAAACAACAACAACAGGAATGAAAGTAATGATTTCATGTCGATTTTAAGAAATCGAGTTTTCAACGGATCTACACGTTTTCAGACTCCCTGAACCCAAAAAAACATGTTTTTAGCGATTGGTCTTTGTGTGTGAACAGAATATCTCAAGAATGGAACATCGTAGAAACAACTTTTACCATGTGGGGTGTAATAATCTTATGGAACTGCAACTTCATTTGTCTACATTACATTTGCTCCATATTTATGCGCATTTCAACGAGAATATTCTGTATTTTTTTTTCACTTTTAATTTCTCATGCCTATTTGAATATAAGCAGGAAAATATTGTTTTCATGTCGATTTTAACAAATAGAGTTTTCAACGGATCTACACGTTTTCAGACCTCCTGAACCCAAAACAACATGTTTTTAGCGATTGGTCTGTGTGTGTGGGCGCGCGCGAGCGCGCGCGTGTGTGTGAACAGAATATCTCAAGAACGGAAGTTCGTACGAACTTGAAACTTAAGTTACATACCGGACCCGACACAAACATTTTCATCAAAATCGGTCAACCGTAAGTAGTAGTTTATTCTAGTAATTTTTCACTTTTTTGCGATAAAAAAAAGTCGTCAACGTTGTTGCGTTGGGTCATGAAAGTTTGAACTGCCTGATTTGAAGCATTCTATGGTTTTATAGATGTTCTTTGGTAAGTAGGCTATCCACATTTTTAAATTAATGCGCAGCGACCATTTTCTCTGTGATTTACACGAATGTGGAAGGATTCATACCAGCGTACGCTACCATGTTGTTTTGTTGTTACTTTTGTACAGTGTTTAGAAAATTCCATTTTTTTACGGGAAACCAAGCATTCATGCTAATATAAAGTTAAGATACGTTATTTGACACATTTTTCTGTTATATAGGGCTACAAGTTGTTTTAATAAGCATTCTTACCACTAAACATTATGCGATTCCCATTTTAATAAACGTTTTTTGGTAAGTGTACTTACCAGAGCTTAACATAAAAAATAAGAAATATCTTACTGTTCTGGCACTAGAAATACATTATTCAAGTCCCTATAAAACAACATTTAACATTTTACAACATTTATACTTTTTCCCGTAGGACTGCCCTGATGTTGTTTAGGTCATCAGCCGAAAAGCTGGTTTGAACGTGTAGAGGTTTTACTAAGTAAAACGAGGAGTGAGGTGATTTACCATTGCCACAACTCACTCAGTAGAAAAGTATGCTTATCAGCATGCCGGGCCCTCAGAAAAGCACATATTTTCCACTCTGCAAATGACACTTTCACTTCATTCACCACAGGGTCCAACTGTATAATGAAATTCATTACTTTGAGAGGAGATAACCGTGATTAGTGTCACAGTACACCTCTACCTCTTCTGTTCTTAAATAAATCAGTCATTTAATTGACTGACCATGTGATGATAAGAAACACAACTATTTATTTTAGCCCTGCAACGAACAGATTGAGTGTAAATAATTTGACACTCCACCTGTCTGTTATGGGCAGAGAATAGCATTATACATTAAAAATAATATTGTGCGGTAAAAATTAAAATAAGATAACTTATTTCCGAGTACAAATATTAACCATGAAGTTAAAATATAACTTATATTTTTTGTTCTATTGTGCGATTTTGTAATTTTCACTAATAAAAGGTCTAAATATACTTTACTTCTTGTCTCTATACTTTTATATATAAAATCCAGTTTCAAAATAAGTATATTTTTATGAGGAGTCTGGGAGACTCCATATTAGTGTTAGTGTCATAAAACTGGGTGTCCGTAGTCAAGGGTTAATTGATTCAGTCATTTAATTGGGTGACCATGTGATGATAAGAAACAGAACTATTTATTACTTTCTCTTGCCTATATGAATATATAGGAAGGAAAGTATTGTTTTCATGTCGATTTTAAGAAATCGAGTTTTCACCGGATCTATACGTTTTCAGACCCCCTGAACCCAAAAAACTTGTTTTTAGCGATTGGTCTGTGTGTGTGTGTCTGTGTGTGTGTCTCTCTCTCTCTGTGTGTGTGTGTGTGTGTGTGTGTGTGTGTGTGTGTGTGTGTGTGTGTGTGTGTGTGTATGTGTGTGTGTGTGTGTGTGTGTGTGTGTGTGTGTGTGTGTGTGTGTGTGTGTGTGTGTGTGTGTGTGTGTGTGTGTGTGTGTGTGTGTGTGTGTGTGTGTGTGTGTGTGTGTGTGTGTGTGTGTGTGTGTGTGTGTGTGTGTGTGTGTGTGTGTGTGAACAGAATATCTCAAGAACGGAACATCGTACGAACTTGAAACTTAAGTTACATATCACTACCGGACCCGACACGAACATTTTCATCAAAATCGGTCAACCGAAAGTAGTAGTTTATTCGTATAATTTTTCACTTTTTTGCGATTTTCTCAAAAACTAGTCCTACGATTTTTTTTAAAATCAACTGGTTTACTACATTTTTTATGCTCTACAAGATAGGGTAGGCGCCATGTTTGCTGAAATTCTGCTTGAGGCTGTTTTTACGTAAAACATTTTCTTTTTAAGATTGCGGCTTTAATATGCATTTTAGCGCAAAACGTTATATAATAAAAGTTGTAGAGAATGTAAAATTCTACAACTTTTATTTCAAACATTTTTTTGTATAACGCTTAATTTAGCGGTAATTTGCGATTTTCTGTTTTTTTTCTCACAACGTGAGAAAAATTGATTTTTTTAACATTTCGGTCTTAGTATGCATTTTACGACAAAAGTGTATATAATTAAATTTATAGAAAATTAAAAGATCTACAACTTTTGTTTAGAGCATTTGTCTCTACAGAGCCTAGTTTAGCGTGAAAGCGTGATTTTCCGTATTTTTAAGCCAAACTGAGTTCGATTGTCATTTTGCGTCATTCACTCATGATTAAAATAAGGTTATGTTTTTGAGGTTAGTTTTTGTTTATTTCTAATATTTTATTAATAATGTTAGGTTTATTATTAATTATTTGCATTGGCAGGAGAAAGTTGTGTGAGTGTTTCACACCAGATTTTTTTAGCCCTGCAATGAACAGATTGAGTGTAAATAATTTGACACTCCACCCTCCACCTGTCTGTTAAGGGCAGTGTACTACCCTATAAAGGCTTAAAGGGCTACTGATATTAAAAGCTTCCCTAGTTGTGTACTAAGAATAACACCGCCGCCACTCATCCAAAGTAACACTAAATAAATTAGGCAAGCGTTAATAATTCACATACTGTATTTAGTGATGAATAAACAAGAAGGTGTAAATTAAATTATAAATGATGTCAATATTATGAATAATTTGGGTTGGCACAACTGTCGCCTTATTTGCTTTCCAATTTCACTAGATAGAGGAGGAGATGTCATTTAAACTTAGTATAATCCACCTCTTCATATCACACACACACACACACACACACACACACCCCTGTGCATAACAAATAATCAATTTAAAATACGACTTGACATTTAACCAAAGGTAAGGCAAGCCACACTCACTTCCTGGATAACCTTTGTTGTTTAGGTCATCAGACGAAACCTCTAGAGGCTTTACTAAGTAAAACGAGGAGACAACTGATATACCACACCTTCCTCACTAAGTGGAAAAGTATGCTTATCAGCATGCCAGGCCCTCTGAAAAGCATTTACTTTCCACCCTGCAAATGACACCTTCACTTCATTCACCACACACTCTACAGTCCAGCCTCTCTTAGTTTGCTCCTAACGTAAACAAATAATGACGTCACTGAGCATGCGTATTATATAAAAATCAAGTACACGCTGATTAAAACGTGACAACAAAATACTTTCAAAAGTATTTAAATACAAAATACTTTATAAAGTATTTTTATAATACAGATGATTTGAAAGTTTGTGCCACATCTAATAACGCAACTGAGTACGGAGTACTTCCGAGAAATATTGATTTAATACAGCTATGGTCACTGCAAATAGGCTCTCTTTGAAAACTCAACTAAAACTTTTGTTACGAATTATTCAAGAAAAACGATGAGCTATGTACACAAGTACACCCTTGGCCATGAGGAAATCATAAGAAAGACCAGAACCACGGACCTTGGTGTGTTGTTTGACTCCAAGCAATTATTCCGTAAGCATGTAGCTTCAATAGCTGCAAAAGCTTGAATGAATTTAGGACGCATAGCTTGGATTAGTCGTGATTTCAAATTTGACAAGTCAGTAATTAGACTTTATAAGAGCCTTGTGCGTCCCGTCCTCGAATATTGTTCGATGGTGTTGAACTATAGAAGAGACGTTACAGTAAAGGAACTAGAGAGGGTGCAGAAAAGACTAATTCATAAGTTGGAATGTTGTCCTGGGAGAAAATTTGATGGCCATGAGGATGCCCTCTCATTTTACAGGCTTCAGAGTCTGAGCACGCGGCGTACAGTGATGAAAGTTCTATATAACGGGTGATTCAAAAAGAGCGCCGGTTTTTAAACGGCTGGTAAATTTTTGTTTATCGGTTGGCAACATTGTTAGACCTCATTTCTATTTCGGAGAACATTCCGATTGACGATTCAGTTGACGATTCAGTTAGACACAGACTCTCGCAGTCTGTGTCTAACCAGGAGAGAAGTTTACTATTGCACAACGAGTGTTAATCGTCAAAACATTTTACCAAAGTGGAGAGAGTTATGCAGCTACTGTCAGGCGACTTCGCGGTACTCTAGGACGTAATGAAGCACCGAATGAATCAACAGTTCGCAGGTTCATGAAAAAGTTTTTTGAGACGGGTTCAACAGTCGACCTTAAAAGTTCTGGACGTCGTCGTTCTGGCCGAACTGAGTAGAACGTTGCGTTGGTTCGTGACAGTGTGGCTGTTAGCCCAGAAAAATAAATACGTCGCCGTTCTCAACAATTGGGTTTACGATGTTCTTCTGTACGGAGAATTCTTCGGTACGATCTCCAATATCACCCGTATAAAATGTTGTTCCTCCGTGAACGGGTTCCAGGATCGCATCATTTCTCGTAATTCCGACCATCAATGGCCACCAAGGTCGTGTGACTTGACGCCTTGTGACTTTCATACTTTGGGGTCATCTGAAGTCATTGGTGTATGCCAATAAACCCCGAAACATCAATGACTTGAAGGAGGAAATTCGACGGGTTATCGGGCAAATGGAAGTCGAAACTTGTCGTGCAGTAATATCCAATTTCATGGACAGAGTTGATGCGTGCCAGCGCAGTAGAGGAGGACACATGCATGACAATCATTTTTCATACATGAAATCGGAAGGTAAGATGAACTTGTTGACGTATTTATTTTCAGATTTTCAATAAAATAAATCTCTTAATTTGATATAGCAAAACCGGCGCTCTTTTTGAATCACCCTATATTTACAACACTCTGCATTCACGACTTGATGTTCCGGATATCTCGAAAATTTTTCTGAGGGGTGCCTTGCACAGCTTTAAGAAGTTTCAGGCTGTTTGGTAGAGCCACAAGAAATAAAATAAGTAAAGAAATAAATGCCAATCAATAGATGTATAGCTACAGCCAATGAAATAAATGGAGCGATAGATCTGTTTCACAGAGATGGTAAAATTAAAGAAAAACTATACAGGATACTGTGAAAGAAGGCTGTAAATACTGCGCGATATTTATGTTGTTTCATTTTTAAACGCTTTTATTTAACTTACTCTGGATCCATCAAATCTTGCAACTTAAAATTTTAATACTTCAACCGTATCAATATGAATCAAACTTTGCACACTTGTTTATCTACGATGACAATACGCTGTGGAGGTGTTTGTAAAAAAAAAATTTTAAAATTTAAAAAAATTTTTTTTTTTAAATTTAAAAAACGCTTTTATTTAACAATTACTTAAAAAAATTAACTAAAAAGAAAACAAGAAAAAAAATCACAGAAAAAAAATTACAAAAAATATAAAAAAAAAATTTTTTTTTAAATTTTAAGAAACGCTATTATTTAACAATTAATCAAAAAAAATGAACTAAAAATAAAAAAATAAAAAAATTTACAAAAAAAAAAATCACAGACATTACAGTTAAAAATAAAAGCGTGGCGCATTAATATATATATAATATTTTACAACGAATATTTTACAATAAATATTATATATATTAATGCGCCACGCTTTTATTTTTAACTGTAATGTCTGTGATTTTTCTTTTTTGTAAATTTTTTTATTTTTTTCTTTTTAGTTCATTTTTTTTTAATTTTTTTTTTGATTTTTTTGTAATTTTTTCTGTGATTTTTTTGTAAATTTTTTTTTTTTATGTTATTCGAGTCTATGTGGTTGGGCTCGACGGCTGACTGTTTTCTAGTGAAGAAAGAAAGAATGACTAGGTACGTTAAGTGTATAATGGCGCGGTATACTGAGGAGGCGATATTCTATTGCTGTTCTACTTACTGCTGTACTACCACCTCGCATCCTTGCAACCACCCATAGTAAAAATAAATTAAATTGTTAGGCCTACATCATATAATGACTGATGTTTTAAGTACTTTAAGTACTTATAAATTGAAAACATAGTTAACTTAATAGAATATGACATCCATAAAGTGGTGGACCCTAGATTGCACCCTGTAGTAGGTGGCTTTCATTTGTTGACAGTAGGAGCAAACTAAGAACGGCCTCAACTGTAGTGTATATAATTGCGTGACCATGTGATGAAATAGACAACTATAGGGTGATTCAAAAAGAGCGCCGGTTTTGATATATCAAATTAAGAGATTTATTTTATTGAAAAACTGAAAATAAATACATCAACAAGTTCATCTTACCTTCCGATTTCATCTATGAAAAATGATGTCATGCATGTGTCCTCCTCTACTGCGCTGGCACGCATCAACTCTGTCCATGAAATTGGATATCACTGCACGACAAGTTTCGACTTCCATTTGCCCGATAACCCGTCGAATTTCTTCCTTCAAGTCATTGATGTTTCGGGGTTTATTGGCATACACCAATGACTTCAGATGACCCCAAAGATGAAAGTCACAAGGCGTCAATTTTGTTTGCGAAGGTGTCATCATCCTGCCGTTTTCTCAATACCCAGTCAACAAACTGTCGTCCTCTTCTGGTGGTCTGCCACTTTCAAATGTTGCGTCAACTGAATTTTATACGGGTGATATTGGAGATCGTACCGAAGAATTCTCCGTACAGAAAGAACATCGTAAACCCCAATTGTTGAGAACGGCGACGTATTGATTTTGCTGGGCTAACAGCCACACTGTCACGAACCAACGCAACGTTCTGCTCAGTTCGGCCAGAACGACGACGTCCAAAACTTTTTAAGGCCGACTGTTGAACCCGTCTCAAAAAACTTTTTCATGAGCCTGCGAACTGTTGATTCATTCGGTGCTTCATTACGTCCTAGAGTACCGCGAAGTCGCCTGACAGTAGCCGCATAACTCTCTCCACTCTGGTAAAATGTTTTGACGATTAACACTCGTTGTGCAATAGTAAACTTCTCCATGGTTAGACACAGACTGCGAGAGTACTACATTGCGAACAAGAGAAACTACAACTGAATCGTCAATCGGGAATGTTCTCCGAAATATAAATGAGGTCTAACAATGTTGCCAACCGATAAACAAAAATTTACCAGCCGTTTAAAAACCGGCGCTCTTTTTGAATCACCCTTTATAATGTAGGGTGCGTACGGCTCATAGCCCAGCAATGAATAGATTGAGAGCAAATAATCTGACACTCCACCTGTTTATTAAGGGCAGAGTAACGTTTCACTTGTAGTACTATGTTTGTAGTAGTGAGAGGGTACTACTATCCTAACTACATAATATGTAGTTAGGATATATTATAGACACAGAATATATTATATTCTGACGAAGTTAAAATCTCTCTCTCTCCTCTCTCTCTCTCTCTCTCTCTCTCTCTCTTTATCTCTCACACACACACTCTCTCTCTCCTCCCGTACTCCCCTCCCTCTCTCTCTCCCCCCTCTCCCTCTCTCTCTCTATCTATCTATCTCTCACACACACACACTCTCTCTCTCTCTACCGTACTCCCTCCCTCTCCCTCCTCCCCCCCCTCCCCCTCTCCCTCTCTCTCTATATATCTATCTATCTATCTCTCACACACACACACACTCTCTCTCCCCTCCGTTACTCCCTCCCCTCTCTCTCTCCCCCTCTCCCTCCTCCTCTCTCTCTCTCTCTCTATCTATCTATCTATCTATCTCACACACACCACCACACACTCTCTCTCCCTCCCGTACTCCCTCCCTCCCCCTCTCCCCCTCTCTCTCTCTCTCTCCTCTCTCTCTCTCTCTCTCTCTCTCTCCTCTCTCCTCTCTCTCCTCTCTCTCTCTCTCTCTACAGTGTACAGTGTAAAAGGATAGTGAAAATACTAGCTTTTCCTTAGACAGATTTTAACTAATAACGAAGGTGACACAGAATATATTATATTTTGTGTCACCGTCTACAGGGAATAGTGAAAACAACACCCACGTATCTCACCGCACTAGGCAGCCTACTACTGCCTACCGAATAGCAATGTGATGATTAGTAGAGTGTTATGACGTAACACCAGTCTGGTACTTCGTCTGTCCCCTTCACCCTGCAGCTGCACAAAGCTTGGGGACGGAGCTGGGACTCAAGCAATAAGAAAAGTATTACAAACGGTATTTATTTTGTTTGGAGAGTTTTAAAAGAAAACAGAATATAAAGTAAATAGAAGAACGGGATACAGAATGTAAATACAGAAATATATCTGTACCAGTCGCTTCCTCATTTTTGTTATACTACTTAAATTTACCAAAAAGTAAATAACGAAATCCCTTTGGAACTTTACAAAGAAAACTTTCCAGTATTTTCTTCTCTTAGTGTAGTTACATATATTTTAATACTTTTCCTCATTTTAGAGTTTTCCCTTGATATTGTGTGTGTGTGTGTGTTTATGTGTGTTTGGAAGTAAAAGTAGTTTTCTTGAAATGCCGTTTCAACATAGAACATGGGTTCGTATTAAACTTTACACATTACTGTATTACGTTCAACATATTTATTTACATGACTATCTAATGTATTTTAGTTTACCTTTTGTACATACTATTCAAATCTTGCTACTCTCTCTCACTCCCTCTCTCTCATTTCCTCTCTCTCTCCCTCCCTCCCTCTCCCTCTCTTTATCTCTCTCTCGCACCCTCTCTCTCTCCTCTCTCTCTCTCTCTCTCTCTCTCTCTCTCTCTCTCTCTCTCTCTCTCTCTCTCTCTCTTTCTACAGTGTACAGTGTAAAAAGATAGTGAAAATACTAGCTTTTCCTTAGACAGATTTTAAGTAACTTATACTATTTTCACCTCTTGAAGCCAAAAACGTCGTTTTTTGAAGGATTACAATGGTTTATCCCTGCCTATAACAGACAGGTGGAGTGTCAAATTATTTACACTCAATCTGTTAGTTGCAGAGCTAAAATAAATAGTTGTGTTTCTTATCACATGGTCAGCCAATTAATAAATGAGTGAATCATTTAATAAGAGAAGAGGTAGAGGTGTACTGTGACACTAATCACAGTTATCTCCTCTGAAAGTAATGAATTTCATTATACAGTTGGACCCTGTGGTGAATGAAGTGAAGGTGTCATTTGCAGAGTGGAAAATATGTGCTTTTCAGAGGGCCCGGCATGCTGATAAGCTTACTTTTCCACTCAGTGAGTTGTGGCAATGGTAAACCACCTCAATCCTCGTTTTACTTAGTAAAACCTCTACAGGTTCAAACCAGCCTACAGGCTGATCACCTAAACAACATGTTTTTTTGGGTTCAGGGGGTCTGAAAACTTGTATATCCGGTAAAAACTCGATTTCTATAAATCGACATGTAAACAAAACTTTCCTTCCTCTATATATATTCATAGAGGCAAGAGAAAGTATAAATCTGGTGTGAAACACTCACACAAACTTTCTCTTGCCAATACAAATAATGACCAATATAACCTAACATTAGAAATAAACACAAAAATTAACATCAAAAACATAACCTAATTTTAATCATATATTATGAAAAACGCAAAATGAAAATCAACCTCAGTTTGCCTTAAAAATACGGAAAATCACTTTTTCACGCTAAACTAGACTCTTTAAAGAAAAAACGATTTAGATAAAAGTTGTAGATCTCTTAATTTACTATGAACTTGATTATATACACTTCTGTCGTAAAATGCATACTAAGGCCGAAATTTAAAAAAAAAATCGATTTTTTCACGCGTTTTCGTGAGAAAAAAATAGAAAATCGCTAATTACCGCTAAACTAAGCGTTACGCAAAAGAATGTTATAAATAAAAGTTGTGGGATTTTAAATTTTCTACAACTTTAATTATATATTTTTTTTTTTTGTTATTTTTTTATATTATTATAATATTTGCGCTAAAATACATATTAAAGCCGCAATCTTAAAAAAACAATTTCTTTACGTAAAAACAGCCTCGCCAAGAATTTCAGCAAACATGACGTTTACCTTGAAAAAAGTGAAAAATGACACGAATAAACTACTACTTCCGGTTCACCGATTTTGATGAAAATGTTCGTGTCGGGTCCGATAGTGGTATGTAACTTAATTTTCAAGTTTCAAGTTCGTACGATATTACGTTCTTTAGATATTCTGTTCACACAGACACACACAGAGAGAGAGAGAGAGAGTGAGTGAGAGAGAGACCAGTCGCTAAAAACATGTTGTTGTGTGGGGTTGAGGGGGTTTGTTTAGGTATATATTCGGGTGAAGAGTGTATTTGTTAAAATCGACATGAAAACAAAACTTTCCTTCCTCTATAAATATTCATATAGGTAAGAGAAGTTAAAAATAATCCGGAATAAAATGTAAGACGTACATTAGAGGAGAAATTAAATCAATGATACTAATTCAAATTCAAATAGATTGTTGATTTTGATGATCAAAGAAAATGATTGAAGTTGTAATGATAATGATGATGACGATGATAATGATTTGGGGTTGGCTTCTTTTTTTAACAGAGTCAAACTTCATTAAATACCCCATCTAAATAATTTAAACTTTTACTCTCTTAAAATAAAAGAAAATCCTTCGGGTCGTCTGTTTTTCTTATTTATTCCAACTTTTCTTTACGCACTCTGATATGTGCGGTGGATCAGTTGTCGTCCCCTGTTTCATTTCATTTGCTCTTTTGCAATTCAAATGTTATGCGAAAAATAAACTTAATTTTTATCTTTAACGATGTTAAATTACTACGCTTATTCTGAATGGAATCGGTTATAAATTAAGTCCGTCTTTTAACATTAACTTAACTGTCAGAGTTTTTAAATAAACTCAATGGGAAATCAAATTCATTTTTACTTTCCCTTGCCTATATGAATATATAGATAGGAAAGTATTGTTTTCATGTCGATTTTAACAAATACACTCTTCACCCGAATATATACCTAAACAGACCCCCTCAACCCACACAACAACATGTTTTTAGCGACTGGTCTCTCTCTCTCTCTCTCTCTCTCTCTCTCTCTCTCTCTCTCTCTCTCTCTCTCTCTCTCTCTCTCTCCCTCCCCCCCCCCTCTCGCTCTCTCTCTCTCTCTCTCTCTCTCTCTCTCTCTCTCTCTCTCTCTGTTTGTGTGTGTGTATGTGTGTGTGTGTGTGTGTGTGTGTGTGTGTGTGTGTGTGTGTGTGTGTGTGTGTGTGTCTGTGTGTGTGTGTCTGTGTGAACAGAATATCTCAAGAACGGAACATCGTACGTACTTGAAACTTGAAACTTAAGTTACATACCACTATTGTACTCGACACGAACATTTTCATCAAAATCAGTCAACCGGAAGTAGTAGTTTATTCATGTAATTTTTCACTTTTTTTGTGATTTTCTGAAAATCTGGTCCTACGATTTTATTTTAAAATCGCCTGGTTTACTAAATGTTTTATGCTCTACAAGATAGGGTAGGCGCCATGTTTCCTGAAATTCTTGGTAAGGTTGTTTTCACGTATAAAAATTGTTTATTTAAGATTGTAGCTTCAATATGCATTTTAGCGCAAAAAATTTTGTAATAAAAAATGTAGAGAATTTAAAATTCTACTACTTTTATTTCAAACATTTTTTTCGTATAACGCTTAGTTTATCGGTAATTAGCAATTTCCTGTTTTTTTTTCTTACGAAAACGTGTGAAAAATCGATTTTATTAAGATTTCGGCCTTAGTATGCATTTTACGACAAAAGTGTAATATTCAAATTTTTAGGAAATTAAAAGATCTACAACTTTTATTGAGAGCATTTTTCTCTACAGAGCCTAGTTTAGCTTTAAAGAGTGATTTTCCGTATTTTTAAAACTAAACTCAAAACCTAAGCCAAACTTAGGTTGATTTTCATTTTGCATCATTCACTCATGATTAAAATAAGATTATTTTTTTTAATCCTTATTATGTGTACTTTGCAATCTGTTCAATTTAGAACAATAAGCAACCCCATGACCCAATGAGATGAGGATGATATGTATGACGTGTAAATGAGGTGTAGTCTTGTACAGACCCAGCCCGACCATTCCTGAGAGAGTATGGTTAATTGAACCCCAACCATCAAAGTACACCCACAACCACTGTCTAGCACTCAAATCCGTATAAAAGTAACTACCTTTACTAGGATTCGAACCAGGAACCTTCGCCTCCGAAAATCAGCTGTTAAACAGCTGGTTTTGGCGACGACTTTACCTCTAGACCAACCCGGTGGTTTTATTTATTTTGAGATTATTTTTTTGTTTATTTCTAATGTTTTATTACTAATGTTTTGTTATATTGTATATTATTTATATTGCCAAGAGAAAGTAATGTGAGAGTTTCACACAAAATTTTTCTATTTTAAACAAACTAAAAAAAATGACCTCTTCGTAATACGGTATCTGAATTTATTCTGTTGACTGAAAGAAAAAATAAAAAAGCGACGATTTTCAGTCGTTTGACCATAAAGAGGGGTCAGCAAAAATATGAAGTTAACTTCAAATTGAACGGAGAATAAGTCACGCTAAGATAACTAAGCACCGCGTCAGCTGTTTTATAACTCTCTCTCTCTCTCTCTCGCTCTCTCTCTTTCTCTCTCTTTCTTCCTCTCTCTCTCTCTCTTTCTTCCTCTCTCTTTCTCTCTCTCTCTCTCTCTGTCTTTCTCACTCTCTCTCTCTTTCTCTGTTTCTCTCTATCTATCTGTCTCTCTCTCTCCCACTCTCTCTCACTCTCTCTCTCTCTCTCTCTCTCTCTCTCTCTCTCTCTCTCTCTCTCTCTCTCTCTCTCTCTCTCTCTCTCTCTCTCTCACTCGGTTTTTCTACGTTGCACGATTTGGTTCTATTTGCAGTGTCTTATTGAGTATTATATGCTACAATACGTTATAAAGTTTATTAGTTAATGCTATACAAAATAAGTGCAGTCCATTCCAAGTTGTATGATAGTATGTCTCTAAACTGTGGTAACATTTTCCAAAGTAAATTTTTTTTTTTACTTTCTCTTGCCTATATAAATATATAGGAAGGAAAGTATTGTTTTCATTTCGATTTTAAGAAATCGAGTTTTCACCGGATCTATACGTTTTCAGACCCCCTGAACCCACACAAACATGTTTTTAGCGATTGGTCTGTGTGTGTGTATGTGTATGTGTGTGTGTGTGTGTATGTGAACAGAATATCTCAAGAACGGAACATCGTACGAACTTGAAACTTGAAACTTAAGTTACGTACCACTACCGGACTCGACACGAACATTTTCATCAAAATCGGTCAACCGGAAGTGGTAGTATATTCGTGTAATTTTTCACTTTTTTGCGATTTTCTCAAAAACTGGTCCTACGATTTTTTTTAAAATCGCCTGGTTTACTCAATTTTTTATTCTCTACAAGATAGGGTAGGCGTCATGTTTGCTGAAATTCTGGGTGAGGCTGTTTTCACGTAAAAACGTTGTTTTTTAAAGATTACAGCTTTAATATGCATTTTAGCGCAAAACTTTATATAATAAAAGTTGTAGAGAATTAAAAATTCTACAACTTTTATTTCCAACATTTTTTTGTATAACGCTTAGTTTAGCGGTAATTTGCGATTTTCTGTTTTTTTTTCTCACGAAAACGTGAGAAAAATCGATTTTTTTAACATTTCGGTCTTAGTATGCATTTTATGACAAAAGTGTATATAATTTAATTTATAGAAAATTAAAAGATCTACAACTTTTGTTTAGAGCATTTTTCTCTACAGAGCCTAGTTTAGCGTGAAAGCGTGATTTTCCGTATTTTTAAGCCAAACTGAGTTCGATTGTCATTTTGCGTCATTCACTCATGATTAAAATAAGGTTATGTTTGTTGAGGTTAGTTTTTTGTTTATTTCTTATGTTTTATTACTAATGTTAGGTTTATTATTAATTATTTGCATTGGCAAGAGAAAGTTGTGTGAGTGTTTCACACCAGATTTTTATTATTATTATTGAATGATGATGGTTTTATAGCAAATATTTTTTTGTATAACGCTTAGGCGCGGTGCACACTGGAGAAACTTGTTTCATGAAACTGGTTTCGTGAAACGTGAAACTGTAGTTCCTTGCAACAGATAGATAAGATTAACACACAGGTTGGTGCAAACAGCGTTTCATGAAACTTTCGTTTCATTGATTTCAAGAAACCGGTTTCGAAAAATTTGTAAAAACGGTTTCCTGTTGCTTCAGTTTCACGTTTCATCAGTCTGCGATGGCCAATATATTTCAAATTAAATTGGTTGAAGCAGTGGAAAAACAGCAAAGTCTGTACAATTTTCACATAAAAGATTACAGCAGTAGGGACAAAGTGTCAAGTGCGTGGGAAGCAGTTGCACAAGAAGTGGAAAGAAAGTTCAGGTATTTATCACATTCAATTATAAGCATTTAGTATAACACCATTATTATATTTTTATACGAAACACAATACAGGTAAACGTTACAAATAAAAAAATCTGGTGTGAAACACTCACACAACTTTCTCTTGCCAATGCAAATAATTAACAATAAACCTAACATTAGTAATAAAACATTAGAAATAAACGTAACCTAATTTTAATCATGAGTGAAAGACGCAAAATGAAAATCAACCTCAGTTTGGCTTAGAAATACGGAAAATCACTCTTTCTCTCTAAACTAGGCTCTGTAGAGAAAAATGCTGTATATAAAAATTGTAGATCTTTTAATTTTCTATAAATTTAATTATATACACTTTTGTCGTAAAATGCATTCTAAGGCCAAAATCTTAAAAAAAATCGATTTTTCACACGTTTTCGTGAGAAAGAAAAAGAAAATCGCAAATTACTGCTAAACTAAGCGTTATACAAAAAAATGTTTGAAGTAAAAGTTGTAGGTTTTTAAATTATCTACAACTTTTATTATATATTTTTGCGCTAAAATTTATATTAAAGCCGTAATCTTAAAAAAACAACGTTTTTACGTGAAAACAGCCTCACCGAGAATTTCAGCAAACATGACGCCTACTCTATCTTGTAGAGAATAAAAAATTGAGTAAACCAGGCGATTTTTAAAAAAATCGTAGGACTAGTTTTTGAGAAAATCGCAAAAAAGTGAAAAATTATACGAATAAACTACTACTTCCGGCTGACCGATTTTGATGAAAATGTTCGTGTCGGGTCCGGTAGTGATATGTAACTTAAGTTTTAAGTTTCAAGTTCGTACGATGTTCCGTTCTTGAGATATTCTGTTCACAACACACACACACACACAAACACACACACACACACACACAGACACACACACAGACACACACACAGACCAATCGCTAAAAACATGTTTTTTGGGTTCAGGGGGTCTGAAAACGTATAGATCCGGTAAAAACTCGATTTCGAAAAATCGACATGAAAACAATACTTTCCTTCCTATATATTCATATAGGCAAGAGAAAGTAAAAACATGCAGACACATAAAAGGATGATCTCAAATACTACTTTGTGCCTATGTATCTGCAGACATATAAACTATTTTTTACATCCAAAGCAGTCCATTTTACATCCAGTTGGTGTCCTTATTTGTTATTAGTGGATTCACTAGTTCTAACAAGCGATCAAAAAGTGGCTTCGACATTCGAAAAAATTCTTAAACTTATTAGAATCTCTGCTTAGTTCGCGAGCTACCACAAAACAACTGTGTTGCCGATCCCTGATTAACGGGTGAACCCAGTACTTGCAGTTTTTTACTTTCTCTTGCCTATATGAATATATAGGAAGAAAAGTATTGTTTTCATGTCGATTTTTCGAAATCGATTTTTCACCGGATCTATACGTTTTCAGACCCCCTGAACCCAAAAAACATGTTTTTAGCGATTGGTCTGTGTGTGTGTCTGTGTGTGTGTGTGTGTGTGTGTGTGTGTGTGTGTGTGTGTGTGACCAGAATATCTCAAGAACGGAACATCGTACGAACTTGAAACTTGAAACTTAAGTTACGTACCACTACCGAACCCGACACGAACATTTTCATCAAAATCGGTCAACCGGAAGTAGTAGTTTATTCGTATAATTTTTCACTTTTTTGCGATTTTCTCAAAAACTAGTCCTACGATTTTTTTTAAAATCAACTGGTTTACTACATTTTTTATGCTCTACAATATAGGGTAGGCGCCATGTTTGCTGAAATTCTGCTTGAGGCTGTTTTTACGTAAAAACATTTTCTTTTTAAGATTGCGGCTTTAATATGCATTTTAGCGCAAAACGTTATATAATAAAAGTTATAGAGAATGTAAAATTCTACAACTTTTATTCAAACATTTTTTTGTATAACGCTTAGTTTAGCGGTAATTTGCGATTTTTCTGTTTTTTTTCTCACGAAAACGTGAGAAAAATCGATTTTTTTAACATTTCGGTCTTAGTATGCATTTTACGACAAAAGTGTATATAATTTAATTTATCGAAAATTAAAAGATCTACAACTTTTGTTTAGAGCATTTTTCTCTACAGAGCCTAGTTTAGCGTGAAAGCGTGATTTTCTGTATTTTTAAGCCAAACTGAGTTCGATTGTCATTTTGCGTCATTCACTCATGATTAAAATAAGGTTATGTTTTTGAGGTTAGTTTTTGTTTATTTCTAATATTTTATTAATAATGTTAGGTTTATTATTAATTATTTGCATTGGCAAGAGAAAGTTGTGTGAGTGTTTCACACCAGATTTTTTTATTTCTTATTTCTTAGCCACCACTACAACACAAGCACATTATCGTCAGAATCCGTCACGAAACTGATGGAAAACCGTTGCTTCTGTGTGCACTATCCAATGAAACGGTTTTCTCGAAATCCATTACATGATACCAGTTTCATGAAACAAGTTTCTCCAGTGTGCACCGCGCCTTAGTTTAGCGGTAATTAGCCATTTTCTGTTTTTTCTCACGAAGACGTGGGAAAAATTGATTTTTTTTTAAAGATTTTGGCCATAGTATGCATTTCACGACAAAAGTGTATATAATCAAATTTATAGGAAATTAAAAAATCTACAATTTTTATTTGAAACATTTTTCTCTACAGAGCCTAGTTTAGCGTGAAAGAGTGATTTTCCGTATATTTAAGCCAAACTGAGGTAGATTTTCATTTTGCATCATTCACTCATGATTAAAATTAGGTTATGTTTGTTGAGGTTAGTTTTTTGTTTATTTCTAATGTTTTATTACTGATGTTAGGTTTATTGTTAATTATTTGCATTGTCAAGAAAAAGTGTGTGAGTGTTTCATACCAGATTTTTTTTAATCGTTTCCTTTGTACACTTTTTCTCGACCTCGTAATCTACATTGTCCGTCTACTTTGTTCGGACCCATTATCTTGCGGAAGATGATTTTCTGCTTCTCTTAGACCAGCCAGCCTTCCCGGTCATTCTAAGGCACTCACTTGCGTACAAATGAATCTGAAGGAGGAGGTGAAGGAGGAGGAGGAGGAACAGAAGAAGAGAGAAAAGGAGGAGGTGAACGAGAAGGAGGAGGAGAAGGAATCGGAGGAGGAGGAGGTGAAGAAGGAGAAGGTGGAGGAGGAGGAGGAGGAGTAAAAGAAGAAGAGAGAGGAGGAGAGGTCAAGGAGAAGGAGGAGGAGAAAGAGGAGAAGGAGGAGGAGGAGGAGAATTTTACTTTAGAGTGTTATCTTCTTATACGGGTGAGTTCATCCGAGTGCACCGTCTTCCCTTGTCTGTTGTTTGGTTCCTTTTTGCTGGTAGGTCAGTTGTATTATCTCCCTGAGGTAGGCCTATATGAAGGTATCAACTTTCCCAGTCTGTATTGAGTATTATTCAGGTGTCACGGGGCGGTTTTAATGTTTGTTAAATATTTAGTTTTTTCGAAAAAAATTTGTAGTCCTGTTTTGTTTGTTTGTTCTTGTAACACGTTGATTTGTTCTATTGCTGCTTCCTTCCATGATCCTAGATCCTAGATCCTAGATTTCTAGTGTAATAAAATGTAAGCATTTAATTTTTAATAATTATTTTTTAAACAAGAAAGAAAATGGAGCTAAATTTCTAGAAAAATATGGCGGTGCCAGTTATAATAATGTATTGCAGCGAGGCATAGATGCTTTCAAACAGAGAACGAAGCCAAGTCAGAGCTGCGGAAATGAAATTAATTCGGGCAGTGAAGGGCTGCACCCTTGAGGAAAAGATAAGAAGTGACTTTATAAGACAAGAGTTGCGGATATTTAGCGTGGAGAAGAAGATGAATGAGTAGAGAATAATGTGGAACGCATTGCATTAAGGGAAGCCGTTTGCTCAGACTGGCAATCGATTAGAAACCAAACGGTCGAAGTGGTGTTGGTAGTCCAAGGGAAAGGTGTTTTGCGGAACATAGAGTAGGCCTACTACCTAATCTGTGATGTGAAGAAGAAGAACAAGAAGAAGCAGGTGAAGGAGCAGGTGAAGGAGCAGATGAAGGAGGAGGTGAAGGAGGAGGAGGAAAAGAAGAAGAGAGAGAATGAGGAGGTGGAGAAGGAGGAGTTGGAGGAGGAGGTGAAGGACGAGCTGGAGGATAAGGAGGTGAAGGAGGAGGAGGAGGAACAGAAGAAGAGAAAGAAAGAGGAAGTGGAGAAGGAGGTGAAGGTAAAGGTGAAGGAGGAGGTGCAGGAAGAGGAGGTGAAGAAGGAGGAGGAGGAAAAGAAGAAGAGGGAGGAGGAGGTGAAAGAGAAGGAGGAGGAGGAGGAACAGAAGAAGAGAGAGAAAGAGGAGGAGGAGGAAAAGAAGAAGAGAGAGAATGAGGAAGTGGAGAAGGAGGTGAAGGTAAAGGTGAAGGAGGAGGTGCAGGAAGAGGAGGTGAAGAAGGAGGGGGAGGAAAAGAAGAAGAGAAAGGAGGAGGTGAAAGAGAAGGAGGAGGAACAGAAGAAGAGAAAGAAAGAGGAGGAGGAAGAAAAGAAGAAGGAGGTGAAGGAGGAGGAGGAAGAACAGAAGAAGAGAGAGAAGATGCCGGCAGAGGGGAGGAGGAGAAGGAACAGAAGAAGAGAGAGAAGGAGAAGGAGGAGGAGGGTAAGTTCTGTTATTTATAAATAATCAAATACATTAAAATTTAGGTCATGAAACAGAGAAGAGGTAGAGCCTTGTTGAATAAATAATTAACCAAGATTGTTTGGAGTAAAACGTAGAGAAGTATTGAGTGAAGGTCAATGGAAGGGTATTTTCGAAAGGAAAGTCGGATGTTGGAGGTGATAAGGGATGGTTATTTAAGGCGGGGCCATTACAGGTGAGGCTGAACAACTTCTGAGAATAGTAATTAGGTTATATTATTGGTACGCAACTGAAAGAGAACTTGGTACTTGGGGGTAAACTGTAGCTACAAATCATACCTCAAAGGTAACATTCACTTCTAATTTAGGCTACACTCCCTCCCCTCTCCATCCACCTCTCTCTCTCACACGCACAAATTCCTCTTGATTAGGTAATATCTGAAATACTTGTCCTTCGAACGGTATCACACACACACACACACATTGCTATTATCATTTTCAGAAACTTAATAATTATATTAACTCTTTCCAGCCTACCATTTTTTCACGACTATGCACTACAGACTGAAGTAAATTATACGTATACACTGTAGACTGACGTTTTTTTCAACTTTTTCAAAAAAATCAGTCTGCAGTCACTTCAGTTTTTATCAACAAGGGTATTATATGAAAATAAAGTTTTAAATTTGCTCTTTTTAACCCTTAATACTGGGTGATGTTTTAGTCCTGTTACCCAATTGTTAATGTCTGGTAATTTTTTTCTAAGAAAGGGATATTTTGTTTTGTGACACAAAGTTGGTAGCTGTAGCGTTTATAAGTTTTGGATTTTACAACGCTTCCTAAAATTTTATTTTATTTTAAAAAGTTTCATTTTATTTTCTCTTTTGATACGAATTATTCAATGTGGTTAGCAGTTATTTTATATTTTATAACTTGGAAATTGGAATTAGAATTTATCAATAGATTTTAGTTCGTTTCTTATTTCATTTTATTGTATTACTGTTGAGTTTTTAGTTTCTGGAGAGTTTTACGTATTAACCTTTTGTTATAGTTGTTTGTCAGTAAGTATGAGTTTAATTCCTATTGTGTAGGGGAGAGGCTGATGCCCTTACTTACTTGTGTACGTGACAATTTCCTTGTACATCTAGAATCAGGTGATCTTAGGGGAGGCTTTTGATTGGTGGATGATTTGAGTGGTGTGAGGCGAAATGACCGTTGGTAGGCTGCTGGGTCTGTCTTGATCGGATCTTCAAGTTGGTAAGACGTATCGTGAGATGTATCCTCATTTTCATTAGCCTTTAGTGCTATTACTGTGGTATCATGGATTGTTTTATTTTTTGGCGTGTTAACCCGTTGTAATTTTATTAAGTCTTGTTCGTGCGTTAGTATGTTTTGTGTTTGAACATTTTCGTGATGGTTATTTCACTCGGATGCTTCAGAATCATTTGGGTAAGTATGGGGTGCCATTTTGTGGTCGCCGACATTTTAATTGTTGTAATTTGTTATACCTTTTTGAAGAAGTAATATGTAGGTTACTAGAGGTCCATACTTGTAGATTCTGCTGATCGCTAATTAATTATATTCTAAAGTATATCTTGATAAATTTATTGTTTTTATTATTAAAGCTTCTGCTGTGTTATGTGTAAAGTAAAATTTTCTTTTTCGGATGTTCGTTTATTTTATTTGGGTGTTCTGATGTAAGAATACTTGTTTTGTGATAACGTAAAATCAAGAGCGATCAGATTTAGAAACGAAAGATGTTTAATATTATTAACAAAGGAAATGTAAATGTATTTAAAAATATAATGTGAGTTAGGTAATTTTGTGTAATATGGGTAATTTTGTTATGTAGTGGTAGGAAGCAGAAGTCGCGTGTTGTATTAATACGGGAGTAGGGATTTCCCTCCTTGTTATTTCATTTTACTACGAGTTCGTACAAATGTTACAGAAAATTCCAAGTCCAAGTCCAGGGCTGAGTTACAAGTAGCAGACATGTATTCCAAGTGTGATTTCCAAGTCTGAGTTCCAAGTCCAAGGATGACTTCCAAGTTCCAAGTCCACCTACCAATACCAGGAGATAAGACCATCCTGAGGACAAGCTAAGAAAGGATGAATCTGCTAATATATTTCCATAAGTCAGTCGAGGAGTCTGAAGTCTATAAAACTTGGAATGACCCAAACTTCTAAGTATTAACTACGAGTGATTGGTGCAGTATTAAATATATATTTTTATTAATTTTCTTTTGGACTTTATAATAATTTTTTTTAATTAATGATTTGTGGCCACAACACTAAAGCTTTAATTGTTATTACACAAAACCTTTTAATTATTATGATGTGAAATATTATTTTTGTTGAATATTAAAAGTTTTATTTGAGGGTTAACAGCATAAAACATTCTCTTTTTATTTATTTTTTTTTATCCCAAAAATGGTGCCCGCACCTGATAATCTAACAAATTTTCAGGCCGGAAGTTCTGTTTTCATCAATCCAGTAATTAGTCTTATAAGTTAAATATCTATATTTCTTGTGTGGTTGATGGGACATAGCCCTACTCAACCGGTATAGATACGACAGTTTGAGTTGATTCTCCTTGAGTTGCATAAACTTTTGTGCTGTTTCCAGTTGTGTTACGAACGGAATGTCTTTTACACTACAACAACGGGTTTTCATTCTTGAACAATATTTTGCTACAAAATCGTATGCGAGTGTAAAAGAATCATTTCAAATTAAATGTTTTGGTGTTCCTCCACTCTATTCTAGTCAATTTGTAGACTAACTAACTGATTTTTAGAGGCAGGTATTGTTTGCAGCAGAAAACGTAGTGGTCGACCAACTCTCTTGACAGATGACGTTAAGAGAATGTGAAAACAAGATTGGTCAATTGTCCATGGAAAAGTTTACAAAAACTTTCCTCGCATGTTGATTTGTCATGTTCGAGTGCTCAGAAAGCTGCTAAACAATTGAAATTGTATCCGTATTACATACGATTAGTTCTAGAGCTTCAGCCTCCAGATTTAAACAAGAGATTGTTTTAGGATAAAAGACATTCTGTTCGTAGCACGACAGGAAATGGCACAAAATTTTACACAGCTCAAGGAGAATCAACTCACACTGCCATATCCATACTGGTTGAGTAGGGCTACCAACTTAGTGTCACAAAACAAAATTTATTTTTTTAGAAAAATAGTACTAGACATTAACAATTGGGTAACAGGACTAAAAAATCACCCTGTATTTAGTTTAAGTCAATTATTAAGTTATTTATAAAATAACACTATTTACAATAATTGCTCTGATTTACACATTTCCGAAAGATTTTATATGAAACTTATATCAATATCGCTTTCATTCTCCGCATGGTCGTATGATTCATCGATATCCGTGTCATCTAATTCCGCCCCAGAATGTTCTACAAAACAATCTAACGCATCTCTAGACATCGTTTCATGAAATGTATAATAGCACAATAATAGTAAAACACATACACTGCAAACAACGTGGCCTTGTAACACGCTATGTCGGTACTCAGTAGTAGACTCTACGGTTCGATCTCGCGCATTAAGTAGCGGCCGATAGTTATGTCGATATATCAGAAAATACTAATCGATTCGGTCAACTATCGATGTAGGTAAACGGAGAACAATATGAACTAAATAACAGTGAAAACGGGAAACGTATAACGTACGGGTAGCCACATTTATAACAATGTATAAAGTAACGGGTGATCCAAAAAGAGCGCCGGTTTTTAAACGGCTGGTAAATTTTTGTTTATCGGTTGGCAACATTGTTAGACCTCATTTCTATTTCGGAGAACATTCCGATTGACGATTCAGTTGTAGTTTCTCTTGTTCGCAGTGTAGTACTCTCGCAGTCTGTGTATAACCATGGAGAAGTTTACTATTGCACAACGAGTGTTAATCGTCAAAACATTTTACCAGAGTGGAGAGAGTTATGCGGCTACTGTCAGGCGACTTCGCGGTACTCTAGGACGTAATGAAGCACCGAATGAATCAACAGTTCGCAGGCTCATGAAAAAGTTTTTTGAGACGGGTTCAACAGTCGACCTTAAAAGTTCTGGACGTCGTCGTTCTGGCCGAACTGAGCAGAACGTTGCGTTGGTTCGTGACAGTGTGGCTGTTACCGATACCGTACGATGATTAGGGAGTTTTTGTGGCGTCATTTGGATGGAATGGACATTGACGAGTTGTGGTTTCAGCAGGACGGTGCCACCTGTCACGCTGCACGAGAAACAATGTTGTTGCTCCGTGAACGGTTCCAGGATCGCATCATTTCTCGTAATTCCGACCATCAATGGCCACCAAGGTCGTGTGACTTGACGCCTTGTGACTTTCATCTTTGGGGTCATCTGAAGTCATTGGTGTATGCCAATAAACCCCGAAACATCAATGACTTGAAGGAGGAAATTCGACGGGTTATCGGGCAAATGGAAGTCGAAACTTGTCGTGCAGTAATATCCAATTTCATGGACAGAGTTGATGCGTGCCAGCGCAGTAGAAGAGGACACATGCATGACATCATTTTTCATACATGAAATCGGAAGGTAAGATCAACTTGTTGATGTATTTATTTTCAGTTTTTCAATAAAATAAATCTCTTAATTTGATATATCAAAACCGGCGCTCTTTTTGAATCACCCTATAGCAAACGTATGAGATACGTTTGCCGTCTAGGAATGTATAATGCCGTGCCCGTATGCCATACGTTTGCCGTCACTCGGTGTATATCATTACGGCCGTATCACGTACGGTTGTCGTCTCGATAGTGTTAATACACTGAAGTTAACAATTACAAGTATTTATTACACTAAAGATGTACTTAAAATAAATAATAAACTAATTATAATGAAGTAATACAATAATTAATAACTCAATCTGTTAGTTGCAGGGCTAAAATAAATAGTTGTGTTTCTTATCACATGGTCAGCCAATTAAATGACTGAATCATTTAAGAACAGAAGAGGTAGAGGTGTAAAAGACACTAATCAGAGTTATCTCCTCTGAAAGAAATGGATTTCATTATACAGCCAGACCCTGTGGTGAATGAAGTGAAAGTGTCGTTTGCAGAGTGGAAAATATATGCTTGTCAGAGGGCCTGGCATGCTGATAAGTGTACTTTTCCACTCAGTGAGTTGTGGCAATGGTAAACCACCTCACTCCTCGATTTACTTAGTAAAACCTCTACAGGTTCAAACCAGCCTTTCGGCTGATCACCTAAACAACACACAATAATAAATAACTCAATAATTTAGTTAAGACTAATTACAAATAATTACGTATATAGAATGCACATTCACAATGAATCTGAATACATAATGCACAAATACAGTAAGACTGAATAACAATGCTTCGGAAACCCGTTGACCTGTTTTAACGGAGTTACCTTCGATAGCACAAGTAGTAAACACTCGTTAAAGATCAAACGGATACTAACTAATTGACAGCAATCGAGGCTCTATTTATAAGGGCGGATCAAAGAATCCTCTCGAAAAACACCGAAATTTGATAGAAAAGTCCTTTCTGGAGAAGTCTTATTAAAGTAAACAGGTTATAATTGAATAAAAAGGTTTTACAGGTATAATTTGCCCATAACAACAGACAGGTGGAGTGTCAAATTATTTACACTCATTCTGTAAGTTGCAGGGCTAAAATAAATAGTTGTGTTTCTTATCACATGGTCACCCAATTAAATGACTGAATCATTTAATAAGAGAAGAGGTAGAGGTGTACTGTGACACTAATCACAGTTATCTCGTCTGAAAGTAATGGATTTCATTATACAGTTGGACCCTGTGGTGAATGAAGTGAAAGTGTCATTTGCAGAGTGGAAAATATATGCTTTTCAGAGGGCCCGGCATGCTGATAAGTGTACTTTTCCACTCAGTGAGTTGTGGCAATGGTAAACCACCTCACTCCTCGATTTACTTAGTAAAACCTCTAGAGGTTCAAACCAGCCTTTCGGCTGTTGACCTAAACAACAACAACAGGTATAATATTCAGATGAACTGCAGTTCCCTAGCCGTGGGAGTGAGAGAATGCATAACGCTCTCACTCACACAAGCCATACGCGCCGTTCCAATAACATTGTCGTATAATTTTACTCATTGTTGTGAGCAAGTGTTTATGCATGCAGTAAACTAACAACCAAGATAACGATTGTAGTATGTTTTCAGATTTGGATTATAACGGTAAAGACCTTTGAGCGCATGCGTAGTTATGCCACATATCTCTCTCTCACTCACTCGGCTATGGAACATCAATTCATCTGATACCTATAACCAACCGACTCTTTCATAAATAGTTGTACAAAAAAAGACCCCCCCTAGCTTATCATACACAATAGCGCAGTCCTTTTAAATAACGTTTATGAATAGGTATCCCTTTTATAACTAACCCTATTGTTACTTTTTCACTCTATTATCTACTCTTTTAACATTTTATGAATGAAGTACTAGAAATTTCTCGAACCATACCCTTCTTCGATATTGTATTGTATTGTATTGTGCAAGAGAAAGTAATGTTTATTTTTACTTTCTCTTGCCTATATGAATATATAGGAAGGAAAGTATTGTTTTCATGTCGATTTTTCGAAATCGAGTTTTCACCGGATCTATACGTTTTCAGACCCCCTGAACTCAAAAAACATGTTTTTAGCGATTGGTCTGTGTGTGTGTGTGTGTGTGTGTGTGAACAGAATATCTCAAGAACGGAACATCGTACGAACTTAAAACTTGAAACTTAAGTTACGTACCACTACCGGACTCGACACGAACATTTTCATCAAAATCGGTCAACCGGAAGTGGTAGTTTATTCGTGTAATTTTTCACTTTTTTGCGATTTTCTCAAAAACTGGTCCTACGATTTTTTTAAAATCGCCTGGTTTACTCAATTTTTTATTCTCTACAAGATAGGGTAGGCGTCATGTTTGCTGAAATTCTGGGTGAGGCTGTTTTCACGTAAAAACGTTGTTTTTTTAAGATTACAGCTTTAATATGCATTTTAGCGCAAAACTTTATATAATAAAAGTTGTAGAGAATTAAGAATTCTAAAACTTTTATTTCGAACAATTTTTTGTATAATGCTTAGTTTAGCGGTAATTTGCGATTTTCTGTTTTTTTTTCTCACGAAAATGTGTGAAAAATTGATTTTTTTAAGATTTCGGCCTTAGTATGCATTTTACGACAAAAGTGTATATAATAAATTTATAGAAAATTAAAAGATCTACAACTTTTATTTAAAGCATTTTTCTCTACAGAGCCTAATTTAGAGAGAAAGAGTGATTTTCCGTATTTCTAAGCCAAACTGAGGTTGATTTTCATTTTGCATCATTCACTCATGATTAAAATAAGGTTATGTTTTTGAGGTTAGTTTCCGTATTTCTAAGCCAAACTGAGTTCGATTGTCATTTTGCGTCATTCACTCATGATTAAAATAAGGTTATGTTTTTGAGGTTAGTTTTTTGTTTATTTCTAATATTTTATTATTAATGTTAGGTTTATTGTTAATTATTTGCATTGGCAAGAGGAAGTTGTGTGAGTGTTTCACACCAGATTTTTCACTCTATTATCTACTCTTTTAACATTTTATGAATGAAGTACTAGAAATTTCTCGAACCATACCCTTCTTCGATATTGTATTGTATTGTGCAAGAGAAAGTAATGTTTATTTTTTCATAAAACAATACAGTAATACTTTCTTACCAAATAATGAAGTCTATAAAATTTCGGAGCCAATACTAGACACAATTAGGAAAAAACGAATCTCCTTTTTGGGCCATAGCCTTAGAACACCGGAGAACAGAGTACTTAGACGACTTATTGAAAGTGTCTGGGATTTTAAAATCGGTTTGAACTGGACGAAGGAGGTCAAGGAGGACTTGGAAAGGTTTGGGTTGACGCTGGAGGATGTGAGGTTCAAGTCTGAGAGTTATAGAAAGTTGAAGGATCTGGCTTTGGAACCGGAAACCAAGACTAGAAGAGTGCAGAGGGTGACGGAAGAACTCCGGGCTCATAGATCACAAAGAATGAGGGAATACTGGGTAAAGATCAAGGCTCAGAGATCGAAGTAGAGTCTTTCATGTTGTGGCTGAAGTGGTCCATTGTGGCCTCACAAGTAAAAAAAAAAAATAAATAAAAAAAAAGTACTTTCCTAATACTGACGTAATCCTGTTCTTTTTTTTTCCGGGGTTCCTACGGCCGGCGCCGCTTCCCGCACTTCAATCTCCATTCTCTTCTATCCTCCCAATCACCCTCATCCATCCCTCTCTCCCTCATGGCTTCCTGTATTCCCTTTTTCCACGTTTTCCTTGGTCTACCTTTCTTCCTTCTGTTGGTTGGGACATAAGACAACATTCTTTTTGGCCACCTCTCATCACCCATTTTCTGCACATGACCATACCATATCAGTTGTCGTCTCTCTATCCTATCCACAATGGTATCTTCTACATGAGCTCTTTTCCTGATGTCGTCATTCCGGATATGGTCCAACCTGGACACTCTACATGAACGGCGCAGAAAGTCCATTTCAATTGCTTTAAGCTGGCTGTCTATTTTTGATGTTATTTGCCAGCACTCTGCCCCATAAGTTGTTATTGGCTCCACAATAGTGTGGTACAACTGGACTTTTGTATTCATGTGCATTTTTGCAGACCATAAAATCGGGTTCAATTTCCGGATTGCTGTTCTCCCTTGCACAATCCTATTTTTAACATCCTTCCTAGTTGAACCGTCTGATGATAAAAAATTAAAATTAAAAATTAAATTTAATCTGGAACTCAATACTTTTTTTGATAATTACAAACAATTTTCATCAAAATGTTATCAGGCGCTCACCAACCAATAAATGACATAAATTCACAGACCAGACTCACATCTTTTTCTTTCTTTCTTCCTTTCTTTTCTTTTTTTTATTGTTTCTTTTTCCTTTTCCTTTTATTAATTTATAAATGAATAATATTATTTTTGATCAAGTTTTGCAAAACTATTTTTTGTTGGAATTTTTGTTTATTTTTCTTATTAATTTATTATTATAGTAAGCAATTTTATTGAAACATTATTTTATTTTTATGAGAAAAAGAGACAAAAAGTGTATTAGCATATATATTATGTAAATAAAATTTACAAAAAAATCATAGAAAAAAAAATTACAAAAAAAAAAAAAAAATTAAAAAAAAAAATTTTTTAAGAAACGCTATTATTTAACAATTAATCAAAAGAAAAATGAACTAAACAGAAAAAAAAAGAAAAAAATTTACAAAAAAAAAATCACAGACATTACAGTTAAAAATAAAAGCGTGGCGCATTAATATATATAATATTTTACAACGAATATTTTACAATAAATATTATATATATTAATGCGCCACGCTTTTATTTTTAACTGTAATGTCTGTGATTTTTTTTTTTTTTGTAAATTATTTTATTTTTTTATTTTTAGTTCATTTTTTTTGATTAATTGTTAAATAATAGCGTTTCTTAAAAAAAATTTTTATTTTATTTTTTTGTAATTTTTTTTTCTGATTTTTTGTAAATTTTTTTTTCTTTTTTCTTTTTAGTTCATTTTTTTAAGTAATTGTTAAATAAAAGCGTTTTTTAAATTTTAAAATTTTTTTTTACAAACACCTCCACAGCGTATTGTCATCGAAGATAAACAAGTGTGCAAAGTTTGATTCATATTGATACGGTAGAAGTATTAAAATTTTAAGTTGCAAGATTTGATGGATCCAAGAGTAAGTTAAATAATAATAAAAGCGTTTAAAAATAGTTATAATTAAATTCTGTTTTGTAAATATGTAATTTTTTTTTTATGTCAATAAGGCTTATATGGATAAGTTCTGTTAGCCTTTATATTGTTGTAAATAAATAAATAAAAGCACTCTGATAAATTTATAAGAGTTGCGACGCATTAAAGCGAAATTCCGTTAATTTGTTAATACATGAAATGACAGGCTGTGATTGGTTATTGAAAAATAAATAAACGAAATCGTCAATAACATTTTTAATGTAGCCCGTTTAAATATAAAAGGTAACAATAGAAACGAAGGTACGTATTTTAAAGATCTCCGATCATTACTGAAGGTACTTTAACAGTTCCGCTGTTTCATATCAGTGATGCCAATAGCTGATATAATCTTTTTTTTTCTTTGTTAACAGGGCTGCCAACATTATGCGTTTAATGCATCGATGGCACGCAACTCTGTCATCAAACCACGAAACAAATTCTTCTCTACTCTTCCATTTTAATTCGTTTAGTTCTTCGACGAACAGAAATAAAATAAAATATAAAAATAAAACTAATGACGGAAACGGAACGTTCCTTGTCAAATCCATTATTCCCCTATTCTGTTATTAACATCGAGCAAAACTGTATTATGATTTTCCGTTCTTGTTTCAGATTACTTTTGTAATGTGTGTAAAGATATTACTTTTACTTTTGCCATTATAGATTTTTCTCAATAAATAGTGACGGCACGGTTTCTTACAATTATTAAACCACAATCAAACACCAAAACCAAACCATACCAAAAATTAAAAATCTGGTGTTAATGATCACACAACTTTCTCTTGCCAATGCAAATAATGACCAATATAACCTAACATTAGTAATAAAACATTGTTGTTTAGGTCAACCGCTGAAAGGCTGGGTTTTTTTTAACGTCCGACTGTTCTGCAATTACTGCTAATGCAGACGGTGAAGAATGAAATGATTTTTTGTAACGTATGAAAATATGCCATGCCTGAATAGGATTCGAACCCAAGACTGCATGATGAGAGGCAAGCACGTTACCAACCGCGCCAATGCGGCCGGCAAAGGCTGGTTTGAACCTCTAGAGGTTTTACTAAGTAAAAACGAGGAGTAAGGTGGTTTACAATTGCCTTCCTCACTGAGTTGAAAGAGTATGCTTATCAGCATGCCAGGCCCTCCGAAAATCACTCACTTTTCACCCTGCAAATGACACCTTCACTTAATTCACCACAGGGTCTGGCTGCATAGTGAAATTCATTATTCTCAGAGGAGATAACTCTGACTAGTGTCTTTTACACCTCTACCTCTTCTGTTCTTAAATAGTTCAGTCATATAAGTGGCTGACTATGTGATAAGAAACAGAACTGTTTTTTTTAGCCCTGGACCAAACAGATAGAGTGCAATTAAAATAACACTCCACCTGCCCGTTTTGGGCATAATAAAACATTAGCAATAAACAAAAAACTAACCTCCATAAACATAACCTAATTTTAATCATAAGTAAAAGACACAAAATGAAAATCAAACTCAGTTTTGCTTAAAAATACGGAAAATCACTCTTTCACGCTAAATTAGGGTTTGTAGAGAAAAATGCTCTTGATAAAAAGTTGTAGATATTTTAATTTCCTATAAATTTTGTTATATACACTTTTGTCGTAAAATGCATACTAAAGCCGAAATCTAAAAAAATCGATTTTTCACACGTTTTCGTGAGAAGAAAACAGAAAATCGCTAATTACCGCTAAAATAGGCGTTATACAAACAAATTTTTGAAATAAAAGTTGTAGGATTTTAAATTCTCTACACCTTTAATTATATACATTTTGCGCTAAAATGCATATTAAAGCCGTAATCTTAAAAAAACAAATTGTTTACGTAAAAACACCCTCGCTAAGAATTTCAGCAAACATGGCGCCTACACTATCTTGTAGGGCATTAAAAATTTAGTAAACCTAGAGATTTTAAAAAAAATCGTCGGATCAGTTATTGAGAAAACTACAAAAAAGTGTAAAATTACACGAATAAACTTCTACTTCCGGTTGACCGATTTTAATGAAAATGTTCGTGTCGGGTCCGGTAGTGGTATGTAACTTAAGTTTCAAGTTTTAAGTCCGTATGATGTTCCATTTTTGAGATATTCTGTTCACAAACACACACATACACAGACACACACACAGACCAATCGCTAAAAACATGTTTGTGTGGGTTGAGGGGGTCTGTTTACGTGTATATGAGGTGAAGAGTGTATTTGTTGTAATCGACATGAAAACAATACTTTTTACTTTCTCTTGCCTATATGAATATATAGGAAGGAAAGTATTGTTTTCATGTCGATTTTAAGAAATCGAGTTTTCACCGGATCTATACGTTTTCAGACCCCCTGAACCCAAAAAACATGTTTTTAGCGATTGGTCTGTGTGTGTCTGTGTGTGTGTGTGTGTGTGAACAGAATATCTCAAGAACGGAACATCGTACGAACTTGAAACTTGAAACTTAAGTTACGTACCACTACCGGACTCGACACAAACATTTTCATCAAAATCGGTCAACCGGAAGTGGTAGTTTATTCGTGTAATTTTTCACTTTTTTGCGATTTTCTCAAAAACTGGTCCTACGATTTTTTTCAAAATCGCCTGGTTTACTCAATTTTTTATTCTCTACAAGATAGGGTAGGCGTCATGTTTGCTGAAATTCTGGGTGAGGCTGTTTTCACGTAAAAACGTTGTTTTTTTTAAGATTACAGCTTTATTATGCATTTTAGCGCAAAACTTTATATAATAAAAGTTGTAGAGAATTAAAAATTCTACAACTTTTATTTCAAACAATTTTTTGTATGACGCTTAGTTTAGCGGTAATTTGCGATTTTCTGTTTTTTCTCACGAAAATGTGTGAAAAATTGATTTTTTAAGATTTCGGCCTTAGTATGCATTTTATAACAAAAGTGTATATAATTAAATTTATAGAAAATTAAAAGATCTACAACTTTTATTTAAAGCATTTTTCTCTACAGAGCCTAGTTTAGAGAGAAAGAGTGATTTTCCGTATTTCTAAGCCAAACTGAGGTTGATTTTCATTTTGCATCATTCACTCATGATTAAAATAAGGTTATGTTTTTGAGGTTAGTTTTTTATTTATTTCTAATATTTTATTAATAATGTTAGGTTTATTGTTAATTATTTGCATTGGCAAGAAAAAGTTGTGTGAGTGTTTCACACCAGATTTTTTTTTTTATTGAGTGATGATGCCTACATAAGCCTTGGGCTTTTGCGTAGGTAATGATATGTGGTGATTTACAGATGGAAAAAATGCCAGACCTGACCGGGAATCGAACCCGAGACTCCGGCATAGTAGCCAGTTGCGCTGACCACTGCACCACGGGCCGGCATTTCTTTCATTTCTATATCATTAGGCAAGAGGGTCTGCCCATAACAGACAGGTGGAGAGTCAAATTATTTACTCTCAATCTGTCCTTGCTGGGCTAAAATAAATAGTTCTGTTTCTTTTCACACATGGTCAGCCAATTAAATGACTGAATCATTTAAGAACAGAAGAGGTAGAGGTGTAAAAGACACTAATCAGAGTTATCTTCTTTGAAAGTAATGAATTTCATTATACAGCCAGACCCTGTGGTGAATGAAGTGAAGGTGTCATTTGCAGAGTGGAAAATATGTGCTTTTCAGAGGGCCCGGCATGCTGATAAGCGTACTTTTCCATCCAGTGAGTTGTGGCAATGGTAAACCACCTCACTTCTCGTTTTACTTAGTAAAACCTCTACAGGTTCAAACCAGCTTTTCGGCTGATGACCTAAACAACAACATAGGCAAGAGAAAGTAAAAAAAAGTTTATATAGTTCAGTATTTGCATTAGCAATAGAAAGTCGTGTGAGTGTTTCACACCAGATATTTTATTTGTAAAAGTGTAAACCAGTAATAAGTTAATCTGTTAGTTTAGTCAGAGTTGATTTTGTTTTTCATTTAGCTGTTAGTAGAGGTTTAGGTATCAGACGAACTAATGTCCCATAGCCGAGCGAGTGAGAGGGAGATATATGGCATAACTACACATGCGCTCAAAGGTCTTTACCGTTTTAATCCAAATCTGAAAACATACTACAGTCGTTATCTTGCTTGTTAGTTTACTGCATGCATAAACGCTTGCTCACAACAATGAGTGAAATTAAAGACAATGTTATTGGAACGGTGCGTACGGCTTGGGCGAGTGAGAGCGTTATGCATTCTCTCACTCCCACGGTTAGGGAACATTAGTTCATCTGAATAATGTAGTTATGTTTATACAGATTCGAATGCTAGACAGTGGTTACCGATGTACTTTGATGATTGGGGTTCAATTAACTATACTCTCTCAGGAATGGTCGGCCTGAGTCTGTACAAGACTACACAGTCTCATTTACACGTCATACACATCATCCTCATCTGATTGGGTCATCGGGTTGCTTATTGTCTCAATTGAACAGATTGCAATGTAGGCTACAAATATTAGGGAATTTTTTACTTTCTCTTGCCTATATGAATATATAGGAAGGAAAGTATTGTTTTCATGTCGATTTTTCGAAATCGAGTTTTCACCGGATCTATACGTTTTCAGACCCCCTGAACCCAAAAAACATGTTTTTAGCGATTGGTCTGTGTGAGTGTCTGTGTGTGTGTGTGTGTGTGTGTGTGTGTGTGTGTGTGTGTGTGTGTGTGTGCGCGCGCGCGCGCGCGTGTGTGTGTGCGTGTGGGTGTGTGCGTGTGTGTGTTTGTGTGTGTATATGTGTGTGTGTGTGTGTGTGTGCGTGTGTATGTGTGTGTGTGTGTGTGTGTGTGTGCGTGTGTGTGTGTGTGTGTGAACAGAATATCTCAAGAACGGAACATCGTACGAACTTGAAACTTGAAACTTAAGTTAAGTACCACTACCGGACTCGACACGAACATTTTAATCAAAATCGGTTAACCGGAAGTGGTAGTTTATTCGTATAATTTTTCACTTTTTTGCGATTTTCTCAAAAACTAGTCCTACGATTTTTTTTAAAATCAACTGGTTTACTACATTTTTTATGCTCTACAATATAGGGTAGACGCCATGTTTGCTGAAATTTTGCTTGAGGCTGTTTTTACGTAAACAAATTTCCTTTTTAAGATTGCGGCTTTAATATGCATTTTAGCGCAAAACGTTATATAATAAAAGTTGTAGAGAATGTAAAATTCTACAACTTTTATTTCAAACATGTTTTTGTATAACGCTTAGTTTAGCGGTAATTTGCGATTTTGTGTCTTTTTTCTCACGGAAACGTGAGAAAAATCGATTTTTTAACATTTCGGTCTTAGTATGCATTTTACGACAAAAGTGTATACAATTTAATTTATAGAAAATTAAAAGATCTACAACTTTTGTTTAAAGCATTTTTCTTTACAGAGCCTAGTTTAGAGAGAAAGAGTGATTTTCCGTATTTCTAAGCCAAACTGAGTTCGATTGTCATTTTGCGTCATTCACTCATGATTAAAATAAGGTTATGTTTTTGAGGTTAGTTTTATTGTTTATTTCTAATATTTTATTAATAATGTTAGGTTTATTATTAATTATTTGTATTGGCAAGAGAAAGTTGTGTGAGTGTTTCACACCAGATTTATTTTCAGCTTTTATTTGTTATCCGGGAACTGTACATTATTGACAACTACCCAATTTGATCGCTGCTTTTTGCTGTATTTTTTTTGATGTGGATTAGACATGAGTTTGAACAGGGATCCCCAGTAGAGTTTGTTCATGGATGGCTGTCAACTGGTCACCATACAAAGTCGCTTGCTCAACCGGTGTTACTAAACAAAAAATCTGGTGTGAAACACTCACACAACTTTCTCTTGCCAATGCAAATAATTAACAATAAACCTAACATTATTAATAAAATATTAGAAATAAACAAAAAACTAACCTCAAAAACATAACCTTATTTTAATCATGACTGAATGATGCAAAATGAAAATCAACCTCAGTTTGGCTTAGAAATACGGAAAATCACTCTTTCTCTCTAAACTAGGCTCTGTAGAGAAAAATGCTATAAATAAAAGTTGTAGATCTTTTAATTTTCTACAAATTAAATTATTTACACTTTTGTCGTAAAATGCATACTAAGGCCGAAATCTTAAAAAAATCAATTTTTCACACATTTTCGTGAGAAAAAAAAACAGAAAATCGCAAATTACCGCTAAACTAAGCGTTATACAAAAAATTGTTTGAAATAAAAGTTGTAGAATTTTTAATTCTCTACAACTTTTAGTATATAAAGTTTTGCGCTAAAATGCATATTAAAGCTGTAATCTTAAAAAAACAACGTTTTTACGTGAAAACAGCCTCACGCAGAATTTTAGCAAACATGACGCCTACCCTATCTTGTAGAGAATAAAAAATTGAGTAAACCAGGCGATTTTTAAAAAAATCGTAGGACCAGTTTTTGAGAAAATCGTGAAAAAGTGAAAAATTACACGAATAAACTACCACTTCTGGTTGACCGATTTTGATGAAAATGTTCGTGTCGAGTCCGGTAGTGGTGCGTAACTTAAGTTTCAAGTTTCAAGTTCGTACAATGTTCCGTTCTTGAGATATTCTGTTCACACACAGACACACACACACACACAGACACACACACAGACCAATCGCTAAAAACATGTTTTTTGGGTTCAGGGGGTCTGAAAACGTATAGATCCGGTGAAAACTCGATTTCGAAAAATCGACATGAAAACAATAGGTACTTTCCTTCCTATATATTCATATAGGCAAGAGAAAGTAAAAAGGTTACATAGTTCATTATTTGTATTGGCAATAGAAAGTCGTGTGAGTGTTTCACACCAGATATTTTATTTGTAAAAGTGTACACCAGTAATAACTTAATCTGTTAGTTTAGTTAGAGTTGATTTTGTTTTTCATTTAGCTGCACTTGAGTGAAGCATCTACTGTATTTCGGTAGATGTGTGTTTTATGAATATGAACGTATGTTGATGTTTGTCTCATACCCATATTGGAATGGATGTTCGTTAATACCGGAGCAAAGACAAGTGGAAGTAGTGGAAGTGGAAGTAGTGGAAGTGGAAGTAGTGGAAGTGCTGATGGCTGTTGTTGGAAGTACTTTGGAAGCAACGTAGCTTTAGGTTTTGTTTATGTTAACGAAAACACATAACTTTTAACATGTACTTGTTTTACTCACTTGAGTACTTCCTCTATCAACTGTTTGTCTTTTGTAATATGAGAACGCAAAACGAGAAGATGAGTCATACAAATAACTTTTACTCTGAAAATGCTTCATTTTCATTTTCCGTTTACATTATAACCTACTAACTAATCAATTTTTGCCCATAACAGACAGGTGCAGTGTCAAATTATTTACGCTTAATCTGTTCGTTGTAGGGCTAAAATAACTAGTTCTGTTTCTTATCATCACATGGTCACCCAATTAAATGAGTGAATCGTTTAAGAAGAGAAGAAGTATAGGTGAACTGTGACACTAATCAGAGTTATCTTCTCTGAAAGTAATGAATTTTACTATACAGCCAGACCTTGTGGTGAATTAAATGAAGGTGTCATTTGCAGAGTGGAAAATATGTGCTTTTCGGAGGGCCTGGCATGATGATAAGCGTACTTTTCCACTCAGTGAGCTGTGGCAATGGTAAACCACGTGACTCCTCGTTTTACTTAGTAAAATCTCTACAGGTTCAAACCAGCCTGCAGGCTGATGATCTAAACTAAAACACATAGGCAACTAGGAAAAGTATTTTAAAACTTATAAAATCTAGTGCGAAACACACCAATTTTTCTTGCCAATGCAAATAATAAACAATATAACCCAACATTAGTAATAAATCTGCCCCTAACAGACAGGTGGAGTGTTAAATTATTTACGCTTAATCTGTTCATTGCAGGGCTAAAATAAATAGTTGTGTTTCTTATCACATGGTCAGCCAATTAAATGAGTGAATCATTTAATAAGAGAAGAGGTAGAGGTGTGTTAGGTGACACTAATCACAGTTATCTCCTGTGAAAGTAATGAATTGCATTATACAGTGTGGATTGAGTGGTGAATGAAGTGAAGGTGTCATTTGCAGAGTGGAAAATTCGTGCTTTTCAGAGGGCCCGGCATGCTGATAAGCGTACTTTTCCTCTCAGTGAGCTGTGGCAATGGTAAACCACCTCACTCCTCGTTGTTACTTAGTAAAATCTCTACAGGTTCAAACCAGCCTACAGGCTGATGATCTAAACTAAAACACATAGGCAACTAGGAAAAGTATTTTAAAACTTATAAAATCTAGTGCGAAACACACCAATTTTTCTTGCCAATGCAAATAATGAACAATATAACCCAACATTAGTAATAAATCTGCCCATAACAGACACGTGAAGAGTCAAATTATTTAAACTCAATCTGTTAGTTGCAGAGCTAAAAAAAATAGTTCTGTTTCTTATCACATAGTCAGCCACTTATATAGGGTGATTGAAAAAGAGCGCCGGTTTTGATATATCAAATTAAGAGATTTATTTTATTGAAAAACTGAAAATAAATACATCAACAAGTTCATCTTACCTTCCGATTTTATGTATGAAAAATGATGTCACGCATGTGTCCTCCTCTACTGCGCTGGCACGCATCAACTCTGTCCATGAAATTGGATATTACTGCACGACAAGTTTCGACTTCCATTTGCCCGATAACCCGTCGAATTTCCTCCTTCAAGTCATTGATGTTTCGGGGTTTATTGGCATACACCAATGACTTCAGATGACCCCAAAGATGAAAGTCACACGACCTTGGTGGCCATTGATGGTCGGAATTACGAGAAATGATGCGATCCTGGAACCGTTCACGGAGCAACAACATTGTTTCTCGTGCAGCGTGACAGGTGGCACCATCCTGCTGAAACCACAACTCGTCAATGTCCATTCCATCCAAATGACGCCACAAAAACTCCCTAATCATCGTACGGTATCGGTCTCCATTTACTGTCACGGCTTGTCCTTCTTGATTTTCAAAATAGTAAGGGCCGATGACACCGCCCGACCAAAAGCCGCACCAAACTGTCACTCGCTGTGCATACAAGAGAAACTACAACTGAATCGTCAATCGGAATGTTCTCCAAAATAGAAATGAGGTCTAACAATGTTGCCAACCGATAAACAAAAATTTACCAGCCGTTTAAAAACCGGCGCTCTTTTTGAATCACCCTATATTTAAGAAGAGAAGAGGTAGAGGGTGTACTGTGTCACTAGTCAGAGTTATCTCCTCTGAGAGTAATCAATTTTAACATTATACTGCCAGATTCTGTAGTGAATGAAGTGAAGGTGTCATTTGGAGGGTGGGCCTGGCATGGTCATAAGTATAATTTTTACTTTCTCTTGCCTATATGAATATATAGGAAGGAAAGTATTGTTTTCATGTCGATTTTTCAAAATCGAGTTTTCACCGGATCTACACGTTCAGACCTCCTGAACCCACACAAACTTGTTTTTAGCGATTGGTCAGTGTGTGTGTGTGTGCGCGCGCGCGCGTGTGTGTGTATGTGTGTATGTGTGTGTGTGTGTGTGTGTATGTGTGAACAGAATATCTCAAGAACGGAACATCGTACGAACTTGAAACTTAAGTTACATACCACTACCGGACCCGACACGAACATTTTCATCAAAATCGGTCAACCGGAAGTAGTACTAGTTTATTCGTGTAATTTTACACTTTTTTCCGATTTTCTCAAAAACTGGTCATACAATTTTTTTTAAAATGGCCTGGTTTACTCATTTTTTTATACTCTACAAGATAGGGTAGGCGCCATGTTTGCTGAAATTCTTAATGAGGCTGTTTTTACGTAAAAAATATGTTTTTTAAGATTGGCTTTAATATATATTATAGCGCAAAAATTTATATAATAAAAAATGTAGAGAATTTAAAATTCTACAACTTTTGAATCAAACATTTTTTTTGTATAACGCTTAGTTTAGCGGTAATTAGCGATTTTCTGTTTTTCTCTCACGAAAACGTGTGAAAAATCGATGTTTTAAAGGTTTCGGTCTTAGTATGCATTTTATGAAAAGAGTGTATATAATCGAATTTATAGAAAATTAAACGATCTACAACTTTTATTTAAAGTATTTTTCTCTACAGAGCCTAGTTTAGCGTGAAAGAGTGATTTTCCGTACTTTTAAGGCAAACTGAGATCGATTTTCATTTTGCGTCTTTCACTCCTGATTAAAATTAGGTTATGTTTATTGAGGTTCGTTTTTTGTTTATTTCTAATGTTTTTTTTACTAATGTTAGGTTTATTGTTAGTTATTTGCACTGGCAAGAGAAAGTTTTGTGAGTGTGTCACACCAGATTTTTCACTTGGTGAGTGTTGGCAATAGTAAGCCACCTGTCTCCTCGTTTCACTTAGTAAAACGTCTACAGATTCAAACCAGCCTTTCACCTGATCACCCACACAACGTAAAAATGATAAATAAAAAGGAATCGCCTGGTATGATAGATAACCTTTTGTTGGTAAAACACACATGCCGGGAGGTGTTTTCTGTTTTGTGTTTTGATCATGAAGGGCATGAGTGAGTAGGAGGAACGGGCATTGGGGAATCGGGGGAAGAAAGAATCCCCAGAGCGACAGACGTCTCTTAAATAATTATTTTACTTGTTTTATATAAACAGAAAAATAAAACAAAACATTCTTCCCTCAAGGTTTTATCTTTTCGTAAAAATAACTGATATAAATAAACATTTTTAACATGCAAATATAACATCCATATTTTTTTTACAAAAAATTTGGAAAACAGAAGTCATCTTCAACTGTTTTACTATATCGGTAAATCTAAAGCATATATTTTTATTTTAGTGTTCTATTTTTATGAATTTTCCCAGCGGTTTTACTAAATTTATTCATACTTCTTACAGACTGGTTCTAAAAATCTTATATTAAACTACTATTAATTTAACTTAATACACATTAATACGGTTAATCCGAACATCGCTAATCCGAACACGTTCTGTATTCTTTATTTGTAATATCATAAGGACAAAAATAAACAATGTTTTACATAAAAAGAATATTTTTTAATTGTTTTACTTTCTCTTGCCTGTATGAATATATATATAGGAAGGAAAGTATGGTTTTCATGTCGATTTTTCAAAATCAATTTTTCATCGGATCTACACGTTTTCAAAACCCCCGAACCCAAAAAACATGTTTTTAGCGATTGGTCTGTGTGTGTGAACAGAATATCTCAAGAACGGTACATCGTACGAACTTCGAACTTGAAACTTAACTTATATGCCACTACCGGACCCGAAACTAACATTTTCATCAAAATCGGTCAACCGGAAGTAGTAGTTTATTCGTATAATTTTTCACTTTTTAGTGATTTTCTCAAAAAGTGGTCCAACGTTTTTTTTTAAAATCGCCTGATTTACTAAATTTTTTTTGCTCTACAAGATAGGGTAGGCGTCGTGTTTGCTGAAATTCTTGATGATGCTGTTTTTGCGTAAAGAAATTGTTTTTTAAGATTGCGGCTTTATTATGCATTTTAGCGCAAAAATATATATAATAAAAAATGTAGAGAATTTAAAGTCCTACAACTTTTAATTCAAACATTTATTTGTATAACGCTTAGTTCAGCGGTAATTAGCGATTTTCTGTTTTTTTCTCACGAAAACGTGTGAAAAATTGATTTTTTTAACATTTTGGCCTTAGTACTCATTTTACGACAAAAGTGTATGAAATCAAATTTGTAGAAAATTAAAAAATCTACAACTTTTACTAAAAACATTTTTTTCTACAGAGCCTAGTTTAGCGTGAAGGAGTGATTTTCCGTGTTTCTAAGCCAAACTGAGGTCGATTTTTATTTTGCGCCTTTCACTCATGATTAAAATAATGTTATGTTTTTTGAGGTTAGTTTTTTTTTATTTGTAATGTTTTATTACTAATTAAATAATAAATATCTGTAATTTTTTATTAATTATTTGCATTGGCAAGAGAAAGTTGTGTGAGTGTTTCACACCAGATTTTTATTTTAGTGTTCTAGTTTTATGAATTTCCCCAGCGGTTTTACTAAATTTATTCATACGTCTTCCAGACCGGTTCTAAAAATCTGATATTAACCTAGTATTAATTTAATACACATTAATACTGTTAATCCGAACATCGCTTATCCGAACACGTTGTTTTTTTTTTTTTTTTTTTTTGTTTATCGTCCGACTGTTCTGCAATTACTGCTAATGCAGACGGTGAATGATGAAATGATTTTTTGTAACGTATGAAAAAATGCCTTGCCTGAATGGGATTCGAACCCAAGACCGCATGATGAAAGGCGAGCACGTTACCAACTTCGCCAATGCGGCCGGCGAACACGTTCTGATTCTTTAATTGTAATATCATAAGGACAAAACATTACAAAAAAATTAAAAAAAAAATTTTTTTTAAGAAACGCTATGATTTAACAATTAATCAAAGAATAATGAACTAAAAATAAAAAAATAAAAAAATTTACAAAAAAAAAAATCACAGACATTACAGTTAAAAATAAAAGCGTGGCGCATTAATATATATAATATTTTACAACGAATATTTTACAATAAATATTATATATATTAATGCGCCACGCTTTTATTTTTAACTGTAATGTCTGTGATTTTTTTTTGTAAATTTTTTTATTTTTTTCTTTTTAGTTCATTTTTCTAAGATTAATTGTTAAATAATAGCGTTTCTTAAAATTTTTTTTAAATTTTTTTTTTGATTTTTTTGTAATTTTTTTTGTAAATTTTTTTTATTTTTTTCTTTTTAGTTCATTTTTTTGATTAATTGTTAAATAGTAGCGTTTCTTAAAATTTTTTTTTTAATTTTTTTTTGATTTTTTTGTAAATTTTTTTTTGTAAATTTTTTTCTTTTTAGTTAATTGTTTTAAGTAATTGTTAAATAAAAGCGTTTTTGAAACTTTTTTTTTAATTTTTTTTACAAACACCTCCACAGCGTATTGTCATCGAAGATAAACAAGTGTGCAAAGTTTGATTCATATTGATACGGTAGAAGTATTAAAATTTTAAGTTGCAAGATTTGATGCTTCCAAGAGTAAGTTAAATAAAAGCGTTTAAAAAATAAACAATGTTTTACATAGAAAAAATATGTTTTTAATTTTTTTAATTTTTTGTTTATTTATTTAACATCGCATCAACTACGAGGTCATTAGCGACGACGTTGGGGTATAAAACTGAGCGTAATTAAGATGAAATTAATTTTAGTAACGTATGAAGATATGCCGTGCCTGAGTAGGATTCGAACCCAGGACCGCTTGTTCTTAAACGATTCCGTCATTTAATTGGCTGTCTATGTAATAAGAAACAGAATTATTTATTTTAGCTCTGCAACGAGCAGATTGGGTGTAAAAAGGTTTGGTCCCAATTAGTTCGAATAAACAGGGTTTGAGTGTACTTATCTTAGAAACTGTCCTTAACAGACAGGTGGAGTGTCAAATAGTTTACACTCAATCTACTCGTTGCAGGGCTAAAAAAATAATTCTGTTTCTTATTACATAGACAGCCAATTAAATGACTGAATCATTTAAGAAAAGAAGAGGTAGAGGTGTACTGTGACACTAATCAGTTATCTCCTCTCAAAGAAATGGATTTCATTATACAGTTGGATTGTGTGGTGTATTAAGTGAAGGTGTCATTTGCAGAGTGGGCCCGGCATGCTGATAAGCGTACTTTTCCACTCAGTGAGTTGTGGCAATGGTAAACCACCTCACTCCTCGTTTTACTTAGTAAAACCTCTACACGTTCAAACCAGCCTACGGCCTGATCACCTATACAACATCTTAGAAATATAATTTAAAGATTAAATTTTAATTATTTACAATCGAAGACGCTGGTGCAGTCATTTAAATAGAATGGAACCAGGAAGACTACCGCTTGAAATTATGAATTACAAGCCAATAGGAAAACGGGATATAGGGAGACCGAGGAAAAGATGGGTATCGGAACAGGTTTAATCCAGCCTAATCCTTGAACTGAAGATGATGATGAGATTAAATTTTAACCCTCCGGGTTGGTCTAGAGGTACAGCCGTCGCGAAAATCAGCTGTTTAACAGCTGATTTTCAGAGACGAAGGTTCCTGGTTCAAATCCTAGTAAAGGTAGTTACTTTTAATGTGGATTTGAATACTAGACAGTGGTTACCGGTGTACTTTGATGGTTGGGGTTCAATTAACTATACTCTCAGGAATGGTCGGCCTGAGTCTGTACAAGACTACACAGTCTCATTTTCACTTTATACACATCATCCTCATCTCATTGGGTCATGGGGTTGCTTATTGCTCTCAATTAAACAGATTGCAACGTACACATATTAAGAATTAAAAAAAAAAAAAATTTTAACGTGTCTTTCGGTAAAAAGTCTTTACATATTTCAACAATTCGTACCGATTTTCTTGCAGACTAAATCAGCAGATTTTCGTCTTTCCGAATTTGAGTTTTCACCGGATATACACGTTTTCAGACCCCTGAACCCAAAAAATACATATTTTCAGCGATAGGTCTGCGATTCGGGGATCTGACAGCGTGGACATCCGGTGAAAAATCTATTCCGAAAAATCGATATAATAACAATACTTTTCTTCTTATATATTCATGTAAGGGCTTAAGAAAGCAAAAAATCTGCTGTGAAACACTCACATAACTTTCTCTTGCCAATGCAAATAATGACTAATACAACCTAACATTAGTAATAAAACATTAGAAATAAACAAAAAATTAACATCAGAAACCTTAACATAACCTTATTTTAATCATGAGTGAATGATGCAAAATGAAAATCGACCTCAGTTTGGCTTAAAAATACGAAAAATCACTCTTTCACGCTAAACTAGGCTCTGTAGAGAAAAATGATTTAAATGAAAGTTGTAGTTCTTTTAGTTTCCTGTACATTTGATTATATACACTTTTGTCATAAAACGCATACTAAGGCCGAAATCTTAAAAATATTAATTGTTAACATCGTTAACAAAAAAATGTTTGAAATAAAAGTTGTACGATTTTAAATTCTCTACATTTTTTACTATAAAATTTTTGCGTTAAAATGCATATATAATTCGTAATCTTAAAAATCAACCTTTTTACGTGAAAACAGCCTCACCAAGAATTTCAGCAAACATGGCGCCTACCCTATCTTGTAGAGCATAAAAAATTTAGTAAACCAGGCGATTAAGAAAAAAATCGTAGGACCAGTGTTTGAGAAAACCGCAAAAAAGTGAAAAATTACACGAATAAACTACTACTTCCGGTTGACCGAATTTGATGAAAATGATCGTGCCGGGTCCGGTAGTGATATGTAACTTAAGTTTCAAGTTTCAAGTTCGTACAAGACACACAGACACACACACAGACCAATCGCTAGAAACATGTTTTTTGAGTTGAGGAGATCTGAAAACGTATAGATCTGGTGAAAACTCGATTTCTTAAAATCGACAAAAAAAAATACTTTCCTTCCTATATATTCAAATAGGCAAGAGAAAGTAAAAGTCGATGAATTGTTCGGATGGATAGGGAAAAATCGTTTCAGAAGTCGCTCTGGTTGTTTCCCCTTTTTACTTTCTCTTGCCTATGTAAATATATAGGAAGGAAAGAACTGTTTTCATGTCGATTTTTCAAAATCGAGTTTTCACCGGATCTACACGTTTTCAGACCCTTGAACCCAAAAATCATATTTTTAGCGATAGGTCTGCGATTTGGGGATCTGATAGCGTCAACATCCGGTGAAAAATCTATTCCAAAAAATCGATAAGATAACAATACTTTTCTACCTATATATATATATGTATGTAAGGGCTTGAGAAAGCAAAAAATCGATGAAAAGTTTGGATGGATAGGAAAAAATCGTTTCAGAAGTCACTCTGGTTGTTTCCCCATTATGCTTTTACCCTTTCACCATGTCTATCGGCTTGTTCGTCTTTCTGTCTGTTAGTAATGGAGGTGACACTCAATGTCTGGTTTCCTTTCTGTGAAAGTTTAAAGGCACACACACACACACACACACACACACACACACACACACACACACACACACACACACACACACACACACACACACACACACACACACACACACACACACATTCAAAGTGTTAAATGTTGAAACGTATAAAGGATTGGAGGTCCGTTAACAAGAACGTATCTTTGATACGTGTCATTGGCAGACACGTAAAAGAACACGTAATTGAATCGGAAATACGTTGACACGTCGACGTAACCACTTCAATACCCACCCTTGTGATGGTCATCCCCTAACAAATAAAGTGACAACCTACCCTCACCATCACCATCCCCTTTTTCCTTCAATATCACACCCACTCGATTATTATTTGCACAATTTAAACGACCCTGTACCTATTAAACTTTCACCCTGTATTTTATTTTTTGCCAAAATTACTTTGTAAATTAATTCTCTCTCTCCTTTGTTATTAAAAAGACATCACTTTGTCACGCACTAAATATTACTTTCGCTGATTAAATACAAACTTATAAATAAACAAATAAACAATTTTCATTTGTTTTCCTTTTTATCGTACTCTATCTATAGACAAGTAAAAATCTGTTGTGAAACACTCACACAACTTTCTCTTCCCAACGCAAATAATAAACAATAATCCTAACATTAGTAATAAAACATATGAATGAAATAAACAAAAAATTAACCTCAAAAAACATAACCTTATTTCAATCATGAGTAAAAGACGCAAAATGAAAATCAACCTCAGTTTGGCTTAAAAATACGGAAAATCACTCTTTCACGCTAAACTAGGCTCTGTAGAGAAAAATGCTTTAAATGAAAGTTGTAGTTCTTTTAATTTCCTATACATTTGATTATACACTTTTGTCGTAAAATGCATACTAAGGCCAAAATCTTAAAAAAATTAATTTTTCACACGTTTTCGTGAGACAAAAACCGAAAATTGCTAATCACCGCTAAACTAAGCGTTATACAAAAAAATGTTTGAAATAGTTGTACCTACGATTTTAAATTCTGCCGGCCACATTGGCGCAGTTGGTAACGTGCTCGCCTCTCATCATGCGGTCTTGGGTTCGAATCCCATTCAGGCACGGCATCTTTTCATACGTTACAAAAAAAATCATTTCATCCTTCACCGTCTGCATTAGCAGTAATTGCAGAACAGTCGGACGTTAAAAAAAAAAAAAAAAAAGAAAAAAAAAATTTTTAATTCTCTACATTTTTTATTATATTAATTTTTGCGTTAAATGCATATAAAAGCCGTAGACTAATTTTAAAAAAACAATTTTTTACTTGAAGCTTCATAATTTAAACGACCCTGTACCTATTAAACTTTCACCTGTATTTTTTTTTTTTTTTAAAGTCGCATTAACTGCTTGGTTATTAGCGACTACGGTAGGTTCTGAAACATTAACTGTGGGATTTGACACGTGAAAATTTCCAGACCCTGGCCGGGAATCGAACCCGGGACCTCCGTGTGGCAGGCTAACACGCTAACCACTACGCTACGGAGGCGGTCACCCTGTATTTTATTTTTGCCAAAATTACTTTGTAAATTAATTCTCTCTCTCCTTTGTTATTAAAAACACATCACTTTGTCACGCACTAAATATTATTTTCGCTGATTAAATACTAACTTATAAATAAACAAATAAACAATTTCATTTGTTTTCCTTTTTATCGTACTCTATCTATAGTCAAGTAAAACTGTTTAAGTATTGAATTTTTTCTATTTTTTCAATTCCTAATATGTGTACGTTGGAATCTGTTGAATTGAGAACAATAAGCAACCCCATGACCCAATCAGATGAGGATGATGTGTATGACGTGTAAATGAGACTGTGTAGTCTTGTACAGACTCAGGTCGACCATTCCTGAGAGAGTACGGTTAATTGAACCCTAACCATCAAAGTACACCGGTAACCACTGTCTAGTATTGAAATCTGTATAAAAGTAACTACCTTTACTAGGATTTGAACCAGGAACCTTTGTCTCCGAAAATCAGCTGTTAAACAGCTGACTAGCGGCGGCGACGACTTTACCTCTAGACTAACGCGGTGGGTTATAGACCAGTAAAAATCTGGTGTGAAACACACACAACTTTCTCTTGCCAATGCAAATAATTAACAATAAACCTAACATTAGTATTAAAACATTAGAAATGAACAAAAACTAACCTCAAAAACATAACCTTATTTTAATCATGAGTGGAAGACGCAAAATGAAAATCGAACTCAATTTGGCTTAAAAAAAACGGAAAATCACACTTTCACGCTAAACTAGGCTCTGTAGAGAAAAATTCTCTAAACAAAAGTTGTAGATCGTTTAATTTTCTATAACTTTTATTATATACACTTTTGTCGTAAAATGCATACTAAGACCGAAATGTTAAAAAAATCGATTTTTCTCACGTTTTCGTGAGAAAAAAACAGAAAATCGCAAATTACCGCTAAACTAAGCGTCATACAAAAAAATGTTTGAAACAGAGGTTGTAGGTTTTTAAATTCTCTACAACTTTTATTATATAAGTTTTTGCGCTAAAATTTATATTAAAGCCGTAATCTTAAAAAAACAACGTTTTTACGTGAAAAGAGCCTCACCGAGAATTTCAGCAGACATGGCGCCTACCCTATCTTGTAGAGAATAAAAAATTGAGTAAAATAGGCGATTTTAAAAAAAATCGTAGGACCAGTTTTTGAGAAAATCGCAAAAAACTGAAAAATTATACGAATAAACTACTACTTCCGGTTGACCGATTTTGATGAAAATGTTCGTGTCGCGTCCGGTAGTGGTATGTAACTTAAGTTTCAAGTTGCAAGTTCGTACGATGTTCCGTTCTTGAGATATTCTGTTCACACACACACACACAGACACACACACAGACACACACACAGACACACAGACACACACACAGACCAATCGCTAAAAACATGTTTTTTGGATTCAGGGGGTCTGAAAACGTATAGATCCGGTGAAAACTCGATTTCGAAAAATCGACATGAAAACAATACTTTCCTTCCTATATATTCATATAGGCAAGAGAAAGTAAAAATGTTTAATTATTGCATTGAGGCCTTCGGGTGGGCCAGCCCAGTCAGTCAGCTGGTAGAAACTCACTATTACAGTAAAATACCGATTTTCCGTGGATCGTTTAACCGGGGTTTGGATTAACCGTGCGATCACTAGAAATTTTTTGTTTTTTGGTTTAACGTCCGACTGTTTTGCAAATTGCTGCTAATGCAGACGGTGAAGGATGAAATAAATTTTTTGTAGCGTATGAAAAAATGCCATGTCCGAGTGGGATTCGAACCCAAGACCGCGTGATGAGAGGCGAGCACGTTACCAGCTCCTAAAATAAGTTGCAAAGAAACTTTAACCGGTGCCGAAACATTACTACCTTTCATGAACAATCAGGATGACACAGATTACGTGGACATTTTACATATTCGTGGTTATATAAGAAAAATAAAAGAAAAAATATTGCGGCATAAAATGAAACAAAGTAAAATAACAGATTTTTACTTTCTCTTGCCTATATGAATATATAGGAAGGAAAGTATTGTTTTCATGTCGATTTTTCGAAATCGAGTTTTCACCGGATCTATACGTTTTCAGACCCCCTGAACCCAAAAAACTTGTTTTTAGCGATTGGTCTGTGTGTGTGTGTGTCTGTGTGTGTGTGTGTTTGTGTGTGTGTGTGTGTGTGTGTGTGTGTGTGTGTGTGTGTGTGTGTGTGTGTGTGTGTGTGTATGTGTGTGTGTGTGTGTGTGTGTGTGTGTGTGTGTGTGTGTGTGTGTGTGTGTGTGTGTGTGTGTGTGTGTGTGTGTGTGTGGGTGTGTGTGTGTGTGTGTGTGAACAGAATATATTCTCAAGAACGGAACATCGTACGAACTTGAAACTTGAAACTTAAGTTACATATCACTACCGGACCCGACACGAACATTTTCATCAAAATCGGTCAACCGGAAGTAGTAGTTTATTCGTATAATTTTTCACTTTTTTGCGATTTTCTCAAAATCTAGTCCTACGATTATTTTTAAAATCAACTGGTTTACTACATTTGTTATGCTCTACAATATAGGGTAGGCGCCATGTTTGCTGAAATTCTGCTTGAGGCTGTTTTTACGTAAAAACATTTTCTTTTTAAGATTGCGGCTTTAATATGCATTTTAGCGCAAAACGTTATATAATAAAAGTTGTAGAGAATGTAAAATTCTACAACTTTTATTTCAAACATTTTTTTGTATAACGCTTAGTTTAGCGGTAATTTGCGATTTTCTGTTTTTTTTCTCACGAAAACGTGAAAAAAGTTGATTTTTTTAACATTTCGGTCTTAGTATGCATTTTACGACAAAAGTGTATATAATTACATTTATAGAAAATTAAAAGATCTAAAACTTTTGTTTAGAGCATTTTTCTCTACAGAGCCTAGTTTAGCGTGAAAGCGTGATTTTCTGTATTTTTAAGCCAAACTGAGGTTGATTTTCATTTTGCGTCTTTCACTCATGATTAAAATTAGGTTATGTTTATTGAGGTTAGTTTTTTGTTTATTTCTAATGTTTTATTACTAATATTATGTTTATTATTAATTATTTATATTGTCAAGAGAAAGTTGTGTGAGTGTTTCACACCAGATTTTGATAATTTCTAAAATTAGGTTATATTGTTCATTATTTGCATTAGCAAAAGAAAGTCGTGTGCGTGTTTCACACTAATTTCTTTTTATTCTACTCGTAAATTAATAATTTAAAAAGAATTAATTTTTAAGTTTAAAAGTTTTCAGAGTAAATACTTTTGCTACAAATATCAAAAATTTCATTCTACAGATAAAATTAAAAACAAAAGTAAAAAATAACATTTTTAACAATAAATTAAGTTGTTTTTTGTTTTAAAAGTATAAAAACAATTGTAAAATTCATTGAAGTGTTGGTTAACAAAAAAAAATAACTCTTTTACCCTTGAAAGAGAGAGATGGTAATATAAAAACAAAATATGTAGACGAAGGAGTAATGTTACGACTGGATTTCAGTTTGACAGCTGCAACATGCGGTGTATTAACGTTCCAACGTTTATTAGGAACAAGTGCGCTTTGATACACCCTTCTAGTTTTACTCTTCTCGGGTGTACGGAAAAAAATTACATTTCAGTTAGAATGGTCAGCAGTGAGTCGTCAGTCTCTTAGTAGCTGTCTAACGGATAGTATGTAAAAACGGATTGTGTAATTTAATTAGTGCGGTGTTTGATAATTTGTACGTTTATTTATTTATTTAATTTAATGATACACACTTTTTACTTTCTCTTGCCTATATGAATATACAGGAAAGAAAGTATTGTTTTCATGTCGATTTTAACAAATCGAGTTTTCACCGGATCTACACGTTTTCAGACCCCCTGAACCCAAAAAACATGTTTTTAGCGATTGGTCTGTGTGTGTGTGTGTGTGTGTGTGTGTGTGTGTGAACAGAATATCTCAAGAACGGAACATCGTACGAACTTAAAACTTTAAACTTAAGTTACATACCACTATCGGACCCGACACGAACATTTTCATCAAAATCGGTCAAATGGAAGTAGTAGTTTATTCGTGTAATTTTTTACTTTTTTCGATTTTCTCAAAAACTGGTCCTACGTTGTTTTTAAAAATCGCCTTGTTTACTGGATTTTTTATGCTCTACAATTTAGGGTAGGCGTCATATGTGCTGAAATTCTTGGTGAGGGTGTTTTCTCGTAAAAACGTTGTTTTTTTTTAGATTACGGCTTTAATATGCAATGTGGCACAAAAATTTGTACAATAAAAGTTGTAGAAAACTTAAAATTTTACAACTTTTATTTATAAACATTTTTTGGTATAATACTTAGTTTAGCGGTAATTAGCGATTTTCTGTTTTTTTTTTTTTGACGAAAAGTGTGAAAAATCGATTTTTTTAAGATTTTGGCCTTAGAATGGATTTCACGACAAAAGGGTATATAATCAAATTTATAGAAAATTAAGATCGAACACTTTTATTTATTTCATTTTTCTCTACAGAGCCTAGTTTAGCGCGAAAGAGTGATTTCCCGTATTTTTAGGCCAGACTGAGGTCGATTTTCATTTTACGTCTTTCACTCATGTTTAAAATTAGGTTATGTTATTGAGGTTAGTTTTTTGTTTATTTCTAATGTTTTATTACTAATGTTAGGATTATTGTTTATTATTTGTATTGGCAAGAGAAAGTTGTGTGAGTGTTTCACACCAGATTTTTCAATTTAACAGAATACATTAATTACTGTTGTTGTTGTTTAGGTGATGAGCCTGAAGGCTGGTTTGAACGTGTAGAGGTTTTACTAAGTAAAAAGAGGAGTCACGTGGTTTACCTTGCCTTCCTCACTGAGTGGAAAAGTACACTTATCAGCATGCCGGGTCCTCTGAAAAGCACATATTTTCCACTCTGCAAAATAACACCTTTACTGCATTCACCACAGGGTCCAACTGTATAATGAAATTCATTACTTTCAGAGGAGATAACTGAGATTAGTGTCACAGTACACCTCTACCTCTTCTCTTATTAAATGATTCACTCATTTATAATTTGCTGACCATGTGATAAGAAACACAACTATTTATTTTAGCCCTGCAACGTGCAGATTGAGTGTAAATAATTTGACACTCCACCTGTCTGTTAAGGGCAGATATTATCTGCTATATATATATTTTTTTTATAATCCCTAATGTGTGTACGTTGCAATCTGTTCAATTGAGAACAATAAGCAACCCCAATGACCCAATGAGGTGAAAATGATGTGTATGACGTATAAATGAGGTGTAGTCGTGTACAGACCCAGGCCAACCATTCCTGAGAGAGTATGGTTAATTGAACCCCAACCATCAAAGTACACCCCTAACCACATTCTAACATTCAAATTCGTACGAAAGTAACTACCTTTACTAGGATTTAAACCACAAATTTTAATGATACAAACTTTTTCAATTTAACAGTATGCATTATCTAGTACAGTAAATAACACATTAATCCTTCAAAATCAGCTGTTTAACAGCTGATTTTCGGAGACGAAGGTTCCTGGTTCAAATCCTAGTAAAGGTAGTTACTTTTATACAGATTTGAATGCTAGACAGTGGTTACCGGTGTACTTTGATGGTTGGGGTTCAATTAACCATACTCTCTCAGGAATGGTCGGCCTGGTTCTGTACAAGACTACACCTCATTTACACGCCATACACATCACCCTCATTTCATTGGGTCATGGGGTTGCTTATTGTTCTAAATTGAACAGATTGCAACGTACACAAATTAGGAATAGGAATTAATCCTGTACTGTAGGCAACCAGCAGAGCGAGGCTTGAGCTCTACCTGCCGAATTTATTCAGCCATTACATTGGTGGTATATTTTTCACTTGAATAATATTTACACAAAAATTCGATATTTATTTTATATTTTACAAAACACTATTAGTGTTATGAAGTATACAGAAATTTATATAATTTTGAACGGCCTATCAGAAAATGGCTACCGGAATATATTAAGACATGATTCTTGAAAGTATATTGTAGTTTATATTGTAAATATTCGGGTTTTTCAAAATTAATTCATCAAAATTATAATAATTTTTAAATAAATAATTAAGTATCATTTAGTTTTTAAACTCATAATATTTTTAAGTATTTTATTTAGTTTTTTTTGGAGATATTTTATCATCTACCCATATTTTATTATGTTTTTAATTTTTATTGTAATAAAGTACATTTATTTACTTCATAAAATTTAATTTTTTTTTTTACTATAAATCACCTAATGAATACAGTATTTTATGTGGTTTTATTTATTTGGAACATTCAAAAATTGTGTTGGCATAACCTGAAAGTTTTTCAGTTACATTGCGTTTCCCGCTTTTGGTGGCGTCCTTTTTAGTAATATCGTAAAGTTGTCGATTTCGTAGTCATAATATTTTTTATAATTATTGTTTACGGTGTTTGTTTAAAAGATAGAAAAACAGAGTGTTTGTTTAAAAGTGTAAAATTTAGTAAATGGTGTGATAAAATTATGTTTTTTTTGTGTTTTAACTAAGATAACTTTATTATAAGTGATCTTAATTCCTTGACTGTGTTTATCGTGATCGATATTAAATGGATACTCAATAACAAGGTAGGATTAAATCTTTTTACTTAAATTATTAATAATAATCACTGTTATATTTCTGAATTCATTGTTATTATTTGTTATTATTTTATTGAATTGTAATTAAATCAGTCGTTTTAGAAGACCATAAGACCAAATTTTACGTTTTTTTTCTTTAGTGCATTTTAGAACTAACTGAATGTAAACACAGTATCCCTACAAAAATTACATAAGTCTGGCTTTCCTTAACTAGTAATAATATAACACTAAGGAAAGGCTTTTATCCTTTTTTTATCCTGAAGGATATATAATAAAGTGTTTCCTTCTAATTAAAAAATAAATGTGGATGTTCTTTTGACGATTAAACTCTAGTTTTTAGTGGAAGAGGCCATACAAAGATTCTATGCAAAAATATTTTCAATATGTAAAACTACTGCTTATGGCAACGTTGATGAACGTAAAAAGCCCTGAAAATCAACAAATTTCAACTTCAAATTTTTCAATTTCAATTTTTTAACTTCAATTTTATTGTGCATTTTAGAACAAACTGAATGTAAACACAGCATCCGTAGAAAAATTACATAAGTCTGGCGTTATTTAACTAGTAATATAACACTAAGGAAAGGCTTATCCTTAAGGATATTTAATAAAGTGTTTTCTTCTAATTAAAAAATAAAAGGGAATGTTCTTTTGAAGATTAAAACTCTACTTTCTAGTGGAAGAGGCCATACCAACATTTTATGCAACAATATTTTTAAGTTGTATAACTACTGTTTATTATGACAACGATGAACAACGTGAATATTCCTGAAACTCAGCATTTTTCTTTCATAAAGTTAAAAATTTCAATTTTTAAAATTACAGAAAGCTATTTTAAGTCATAATGTAAACTAACAGACAGTTCATAACAGACAGGTGGAGTGTCAAATTATTTACACTCAATCTGTTCGTTGCAGGGCTAAAATAAATAGTTCTGTTTCTTATCACATGGTCGGCCAATTAAATGACTGAATCATTTAAAAAGAGAAGAGGTAGAGGTGTACTGTGACACTAATCACAGTTATCTCCTCCTCTCAAAGTAATGAATTTCATTGTACAGCCAGACCCTGTGGTGAATGAAGTGAAGGTGTCATTGGCAGGGTGGAAAGTGAGTGCTTTTCAGAGGGCCCGGCATGCTGATAAGCGTACTTTTCCATTCAGTGAGTTGTGGCAATGGTAAACCACCTCACTCCTTGTTTTACTTAGTAAAACCTCTACACGTTCAAACCAGCCTTTTGGCTGATGACCTAAACAACAATAACAATGTAAACTAGGTACTAAAGTAAATAAATGAATACTTTTGTACACCACAATTTTGTTTTTTTTTTTTTTTTTTTTGCGCCCTGGAGACTCCAGGAGGAGTATATAGGACATGTCGTCAGATATAACACCTGAAATACGTATAAGAAACACACTATGTATCACTACTATCAAGAAAGAAATTCTTGTATGCTATAAAAAGTTTCACCGATCAAGTAATTTTTTAAATTTCTTTTAAAGGAATTCAAATCCTCACAACACTTTAAAGATTGGGGTAATTTATTTAAGAATTTTCTCTTTGCATAAGTAGGTTTTGTTCAAACAATTTTGTGGAGTGATTAGCCACATAATAATCATTTCTGTTTCTCGTGTTATGATTGTGAACATTGAAATTCTGCATAAAATTATTTTGCCTAACATACATAATCACCTCAAAAATGTAGAGACAGGGAACTGTAAGCAATTTAAGCTCCTTAAATAGTGGCCTGCATGAGGTTAGATTAATTCTTCTGGTCTAACAACATATTTTACAGAAAACAACGTACGTTAACATTTTACTTCAATTAATTTTCGAAAAATTTTAAGTCTAAATTTTCAATTTAATTGAAACAAGTGGTTTGTCTTTAAAAATACCAAAAGTATATTTTATATTAAAGGGGACAGCCCTCTGAACAATTTATATTTTTTAATTTAAACATAATAAATTACAAGTTTTTTAATTTTTACAAAAGTTGTTTTTTTGACTTCTGGGGTTTCTAAAATGACAGATTGGATTATTTATAACCCTATACACGATGCATGAGTCAGTTGAGTGTAACATTTATAGGCAGGCGTGACGTTTAGCCTACGACCGAATGGACTACTACACAAAAAAGTGTCAATGTTTGGATAGGGATCCTTAGGGATGCTTTGATAGGGATACCTTTCTGCTAGTAGGCCATTCGGTACCCATTCATTTATTGTATAGTATTTAATACTAAACTAATCGGGTGGGATTCCAGGTACCTATTCATGATTTTTTCTTTTTAGCGGGAACCGTACATTGTTGAAAACCATCCACTTTTATCGCTGTTTTTGGCTGTATTTTCAACATTTATTATGCAGGAATTTCAACATTAAACCCCCACTGTTGTTGTTTAGGTCAACAGCCGAAAGGCTGGTTGGAACCTGTAGAGGTTTTACTAAGTAAAACGAGGAGTGAGGTGGTTTACCATTGCCACAACTCACTGAGTGGAAAATTACGCTTATCAGCATGCCGGGCCCTCTGAAAAGCACATATTTTACACTCTGTAAATGACACCTTCACTTCATTCACCACAGGGTCTGGCTGTATAGTGAAATTCATTACTTTCAGAGGAAATAACTCTGATTAGTGTCTTTTACACCTCTACCTCTTCTGTTCTTAAATGATTCAGTCATTTAATTGACTGACCATGTGATAAGAAACAGAACTATTTATTTTAGCCCTGCAACTAACAGATTGAGTGTAAATAATTTGACACTCCACCTGTCTAAAACCCCCACTATGAATTGCTTATTTCTGGCTATCTGTCACCATACAAAGTCGTTCGCTCTACCGATGTTACTTAAGGGGAGATAGCACGATGGTTTTAACTCAAAATTTCGATTTATGGTTTTTTTATGTTTTTCAAATTTAGTTTAGGCCTAGATTTACCAGAAAAAACTGTAAATTACGTAAAAAAAACTAATTTTTTTATGAAACAAATAAGTTTTTATCAAGTTTACACAGAAAAATTATCATGTTACCAGGAACGAATATTTTTCACAATTTTATACTTCTCGTTTTAGTGCAAAGAGAATTTTAGTTTTTAAAATATCTGCATCACTGTTTTTTGTATTCTCAGCTGTTGGTTCAGCTTTCTAAACAACTGTTGACGAAAAATTTACTTGTTTTTGTACATTTTGTTTTTGATTTGTGCCTTCTTGTTTCTTCCGTTTTTCCATAAATTTATATTATTAACACAAGGTACATTTTTCTCAGAAACCAATAAACCTACCAGACTGAAATTTGTACCAGTTAATTATCTTGTATATCCACATACACCAACATTTTTATCACTTTCTTAGGGGCTCCAAAGATAAGTAATACGCAAAAAACTTAGAAAACAATTTGTAACAATTTTATGTTATTCGTAATATTTAAAAATGCCCATAACAGACAGGTGGAGTGTCAAATTATTTACACTCAATCTGTTAGTTGCAGGGCTAAAATAAATAGTTCTGTTTCTTATCACATGGTCAGCCAATTAAATGACTGAATCATTTAAGAACAGAAGAGGTAAAGGTGTAAAAGACACTAATCAGAGTTATCTCCTCTGAAAGTAATGAATTTCATTATACAGTTGGACCCTGTGGTGAATGAAGTGAAGGTGTCATTTGCAGAGTGGAAAATATGTGCTTTTCAGAGGGCCCGGCATGCTGATAAGCGTACTTTTCCACTCAGTGAGTTGTGGCAATGGTAAACCACCTCACTCCTTGTTTTACTTAGTAAAACCTCTACAGGTTCAAACCAGCCTTTTGGCTGTTGACCTAAACAACAATATTTAAAAAAAAATAGTATGGTTTAAAGATTAAATTGAAAAAATGTCAGTAGCTCGAGAGGAAACCCTACGACACCTATAGTGTGTAAAGTTTAATTTTTCTATATTAAACCAATCCTATGAAAAATGTACGTAAAAATCTGGTGTGAAACACTCACACGACTTTTTCTTGCCAATGCAAATAATAAACAATAAACCTAACATTAGTAATAAAACATTAGAAATAAACAAAAAACTAACCTCAATGAAGATAACCTTATTTTAATCATAAGTGAAAAACGCAAAATGAAATTCAACCTCAGTTTGGCTTTAAAATACGTAACATCCCTCTTTCACACTTAACTACTCTCTGTAGAGAAAAATATTCTAAATAAAAGTTGTAGAACTTTTAATTTTCTATAAATTTTATTACATACACTTTTGTCATAAAATGCATACTAAGGCCAAAATCTTTACAAAAATCGATTTTTCACACGTTTTCGTGAGAAAAAACAGAAAATCGCTAATTACCGCTAAACTAAGCGTTACAATGTTCCGTTCTTAAGATATTCTGTTCACACACACACACTCAAACACACACGCGCGCGCGCGCACACACACAATTTTAGCAAACATGGCACCTACCCCATCTTGTAGAGCATAAAAAATTAAGTAAATGAGGCGATTTTATAAAACATCGTAGAACCAGTTTTTACGAAAATCACAAAAAAGTGAAAAATTACACGAATAAACTACTACTTCCGGTTGACCGATTTTAATGAAAATGTTCGTGTCGGATCCGGTAGCGGTATGTAACTAAAGTTTCAAGTTTCAAGTTCGTACAATGTTCCGTTCTTGAGATATTCTGTTCACAAACACACACTCAGACACACGAGCGCGCGCACACACACATACACACACACACACACATTGTGGAGATCAATCGCTAAAATCATGTTTTTTAGATTCAGGGGGGAATATGGATGTGTATGTCCGGTGAAAACTCGATTGGAAAATCGACAATAAAACAATACTTTCTTTCCTTATGTATTAATTTAGAGCAAGAGAATGTAATAAAAAAATCTGGTGTGAAGCACTCACACAACTTTCTCTTGCCAATGCAAAAATTTACAATAAACCTAACATTATTAATAAAACATTAGAAATAAACAAAAAACTAACTTTAATAACATAACCTAATTTTAAAAATGAGTGAAAGACGCAAAATGAAAATCAACCTCACTTTAGCTTAAACCTACGGAAAATCACTCTTTCACTTTAAACTAGGCTCTGTAGAGAAAAGTGTTAAAAATAAAAGTAGTAGATCCTTTAATTTTCTATAAATTTAATTATAAACACTTTTGTCGTAAAGTGCATACTAAGGGCGAAATCTCAAAAAAATCGATTTTTCACACGTTTTCGTGAGAAAATAACAGAAAATTGCTAATTACCGCTAAACTAAGCGTTATACAAAAAAATGTTTGAAATAAAAGTTGTAGGTTTTTTAATTTTCTACAACTTTATTATACACATTTTTGCGCTAAAATTTATATTAAAGCCGCAATCTTAAAAAAACAAGTTTTTTACTTGAAAACAGCCTCACCGAGAATTTCAGCAAACATGCAGCCTAACTTATCTTGTAGAGCATAAGAAAATGAGTAAACCAGGCGATTTAAAAAAAAATCGTAAGACCATTTTTTGAGAAAATTGCAAAAAAGTGAAAAATTACACGAATAAACTACTACTTCGGGTTGACCGATTTTGATGAAAATGTTCGTGTCGGGTCCGGTAGTGGAATGTAACTTAAGTTTCAAGTTTCAAGTTCGTACGATGTTCCGTTCTTGAGATATTCTGTTCACACACACACACGCGCGCGCGCGCGCACACACACACACACACACACACACACACACACACACACACACACACACACACACACACATACACACACGTACACACACACACACACACACACACACACACACACACACACACACACAGACCAATCGCTAAAAACATTTTTTTTGGGTTCAGGGGGTCCGAAAACGTATAGATCCGGTGAAAACTCGATTTCGAAAAATCGACATGAAAACAATACTTTCCTGTCTATATATTCATATAGGCAAGAGAAAGTAAAAATGAGTAATCTATTTTACTCTCTGCGATAATTTTTCAATAAATTGGTACCAAAAACCTAAAAACTATTTTACGGTAAATAAAATTTGTTTAAAAATCAAAAACATCAAACCATTTATTTAATTTTTATTAAAATTAGCAATAACAACTTGGTGTAGAAATATAACAAAGTGTTACAGTACAATATCGTTGAGAATCGAACCCGGAACCTTTCGTTCTATATATTAGGATAATAATACCTTATTTAAACTACTACGCCATGGGAACCAACTAATTTTGCATAAACAATTATTACAGGTTATTATTGTGTAAAACTAAATGATAATTTACACTTTTTTAAAGTTTTTTACGATCGCACAAATTTTACAACTTTTTTTTTCAACCAACTTTTATTACTCAATACCTCCGTAACTTTTTATTACTTCCACTGAAAATTTACTTACTTCTTGTTTTACATCAACTTTAACTTTTTTTAAGCAGAAAAAAAATATGTTAAGTCAAATATTCTGTTGCTTTTTTTTAAAGTCGTCTTATAAAGTATGCTAATTTTTTAAGTATTATTCATAAAATATTTTTTATTATCTTTTAACGATGCATATAATTATAAACACAATACTTTATCTTCACATCTTTCAAGCCTGACCTAAATATTGAAATAAATATTGAAATAAATGGAACGCGCACACGCGCGCTGTGTGACGAATTTGACCAATTTTTACTTTCTCTTGCCTATATGAATATATAGGAAGGAAAGTATTGTTTTCATGTCGATTTTTCGAAATCGAGTTTTCACCGGATCTATACGTTTTCAGATCCCCTGAACCCAAAAAACATGTTTTTAGCGATTGGTCTGTGTGTGTGTCTGTGTGTGTGTGAGTGTGTCTGTGTGTGAACAGAATATCTCAAGAACGGAACATCGTACGAACTTGAAACTTGAAACTTAAGTTACATACCACTACCGGACCCGACACGAACATTTTCATCAAAATCGGTCAAACGGAAGTAGTAGTTTATTCGTATAATTTTTCATTTTTTTGTGATTTTCTCAAAAACTGGTCGTACGATTTTTTTTAAAATCGCCTTATTTACTCAATTTTTTATTCTCTACAAGATAGGGTAGGCGTCATGTTTGCTGAAATTCTGCGTGAGGCTGTTTTCACGTAAAAACGTTGTTTTTTTAAGATTACGGCTTTAATATAAATTTTAGCGCAAAAATTTATATAATAAAAGTTGTAGAGAATTTAAAAACCTACAACTTCTGTTTCAAACATTTTTTTGTATAACGCTTAGTTTAGCGGTAATTTGCGATTTTCTGTTTTTTTTCCCACGAAAACGTCAGAAAAATCGATTCTTTTAACATTTCGGCTTTAGTATGCATTTTACGACAAAAGTGTATATAATAAAATTTATAGAAAATTAAAAGATCTACAACTTTTATTTAGAGCATTTTTCTCTACAGAGCCTAGTTTAGCGTGAAAGCGTGGTTTTCCGTATTTTTAAGCCAAACTGAGTTTGATTGTCATTTTGCGTCATTCACTCATGATTAAAATAAGGTTATGTATTTGAGGTTAGTTTTTGTTTATTTCTAATATTTTATTAATAATGTTTGGTTTATTATTAATTATTTGCACTGGCAAGAGAAAGTTGTGTGAGTGTTTCACACTAGATTTTTGCTGTATTTTTTGACGTGAATAAAGCATGAGTTTGAACAGGGACCCCCAGTAGGGTTTGTTCACGGATGGCTGTCAACTGGTCACCATACAAAGACGCTTGCCCAACCGGTGTTACTTAACAAAATAATAGCGACTTACTACCAGCTGACTGACTGGGCTGGCCCGACGGCTTAATTGTAAAATTAAAAAATCTGGTGTGAAACACTCACACAACTTTCTCTTGCCAATGCAAAAAATTAACAATAAACCTAACATTAGTATTAAAACATTAGAAATAAACAAAAACTAACCTCAAAAACATAACCTTATTTTAATCATGAGTGAATGACGCAAAATGACAATCGAACTCAGTTTGGCTTAAAAATACGGAAAATCACGCTTTCACGCTAAACTAGGCTCTGTAGAGAAAAATGCTCTAAACAAAAGTTGTAGATCTTTTAATTTTCTATAAATTTAATTATATACACTTTTGTCGTAAAATGCATACTAAGACCGAAATGTTAAAAAAATCGATTTTTCTCACGGTTTCGTGAGAAAAAAACAGAAAATCGCAAATTACCGCTAAACTAAGCATTATACAAAAAAATGTTTGAAATAGAAGTTGTAGGTTTTTAAATTCTCTACAACTTTTATTATATAATGTTTTGCGCTAAAATTTATATTAAAGCCGTAATCTTAAAAAAACAACGTTTTTACGTGAACAGCCTCACCGAGAATTTCAGCAAACATGGCGCCTACCTTATCTTGTAGAGAATAAAAAATTAAGTAAAATAGGCGATTTTAAAAAAAAATCGTAGGACCAGTTTTTGAGAAAATCGCAAAAAACTGAAAAATTATACGAATAAACTACTACTTCCGGTTGACCGATTTTGATGAAAATGTTCGTGTCGCGTCCGGTAGTGGTATGTAAATAAAGTTTCAAGTTTCAAGTTCGTACGATGTTCCGTTCTTGAGATATTCTGTTCACACACACACACACACACACAGACACACACACACACAGACACACACACAGACCAATCGCTATAAACATGTTTGTGTGGGTTCAGGGGGTCTGAAAACGTATAGATCCGGTGAAAACTCGATTTCGAAAAATCGACATGAAAACAATACTTTCCTTCCTATATATTCATATAGGCAAGAGAAAGTAATAATTTGTTCCCTACAGTAATTTTGACGCGTTTACAGTATTACTAACTGACGGGCGGTTCCTAAAAGTTTTGATATACCGAATTTACAAAACGGTGTAAATATATTAATGCTAAATTTACTTTCCTGGTGATAAATTTTGAGAACAAAAATAAAACTTTTTTTATCTGTAAACCAATGAGATGTAACGAACCAGATCACGTGACTTAAATCGTATTTACACAAGAGAATTGTTTTGGTGGGGAGGGGGGCAACTTTTTACTTTCAATTAAATATTGAAATGTTGGCTGTTGTAAAATGAAAATATTTTTGCAATTGCCTTTTTTTACCCTTTTTAGAGTTGTGGTCCCGGCTGAATATTTAATTATTTTCGTTGCCTACCCTGTCCCTTACATGTCGAATAATGCACGCGTACCTCTGTTTTGTTTCGTTTCTGAAAATATATAATTGCTCAATTTAACAAAGATTAACACTCACACAACTTTCTCTTGCCAATGCAAATAATGACCAATATAGCCTAACAACATTAGTAATATAACATTACAAATAAACAAAAAACTAACCTCAAAAAACCTAACGTTATTTTAATCATGAGAGATAGAGAGATAGACGCAAAAGAAAATCGACCTGTTTGGCTTAAAAATACGGAAAATCGCTCTTTCACGCTAAACTAGGCTCTGTACAAAAAAAAATTAGTTAAAAAATTTAAATCTTTTAATTTCCTATAAATTTTATTATATACATTTTTGTCGTAAAATGCATACTAAGGCCGAAATCTTAAAAAAACTATTTTTTACACGTTTTCGTGAGAAAAAAACAAAAAATTGCTAATTACCGCTAAACTAAGCAATATACAAAAAAATATTTGAAATAAAAGTTGTAGAATTTTAAATTCTCTACATTTTTTATCATATAAACTTTTGCGCTATAATATACATATTAAAGCTGTAATCTTAAAAAAATCACGTTTTTACGTAAGAACAGCCTCACCAAGAATTTCAGCAAACATGGCGTCTAACCTATCTTGTAGAGAATAAAAAACTTGAGTAAACCAGGTGATTTTTAAGAAAATCGTAGAACCAGTTTTTGAAAAACTCGCAGAAAAGTGAAAAATTGCACGAATAAACTACTACTACCGGTTGACCGATTTTGATGAAAATGTTCGTGTCAAATCCGGTAGTGGTATGTAACTTAAGTTTAAAGTTTGAAGTTCGTACGATGTTCCGTTCTTGAGATATTTTGTATACACACACACACACACACACACAGAGAACAACCGCTAAAAACATGTTTCTTGGGTTCAGGGGGTCTGAAAACGTGTAGATCCAGTGAAAACTCAATTTCCAAAAATCGACATGAAACAATACTTTTCTTCCTATATATTCATATAGGCAAGAGAAAGTAAGAAAGTTCGAAATACTTATTTAAAGATTGGTAATTAAAAATGTAAATAAATTTAAATACCTGCTTTGTATAATCCAAGAGAATAGCAATAAAGGCGAAGAAATTATCAATTAAATAAAGTAAACGGAGAAAGAAAGTACATCTTTTGATTTCCTATAAATTTAATTATATACACTTTTTTGTAAATTCATAGTAAGGCCGAAATCTTAACAAACAGCAAACATGGCGCCTACCTTATCTTGTAGAGCATAAAAATTTAGTAGACGAGGCGATTTTTAAAAAAAATCGTAGGAACCGTTTTTGAGAAAATCCCAAAAAAGTGAAAAATTACACGAATAATCTACTACTTCCGGTTAACCGATTTTGATGAAAATGTTCGTGTCGGGTCCGGTAGTGGTATGTAACTTAAGTTTCAAGTTCGTACAATGTTCTGTCCGTGAGATATTTTGTTCACACACACACACACACACACACACACACACACACACACACACAAACACACACACACACGCACACACACACACACACACACACACACACACACACACACACACCAATCGCTAAAAAAAACATGTTTTTTGGAATCAGGGGGTCTGAAAACGTGTAGATCCGGTGATGAAAACAATACTTACCTTCCCTTATAGTCATACAGGCAAGAGAAAGTAATATCACAAAGTGTCAGAAGTTTCGCGGTACACCCGTTGAGAATTACTTTTCTAGAGGTTCAAACCAGCCTTTCACCTGATTACCTTAACAACATCATCATCATCATAAGTATCACGGTTTAGGCCTTGTAGTCCTGTTCCGTTCTCAAGCTAGCAAATCTTTAAGTTACTTGCGATGACCATCTTTTCTTTGGTCTTCCTATGTTACGTCGCCCAACTGGTTGGTAATTAAGGATAATCTTCGGTGCTCGCTCATCTGCCATTCTTAGCACATGCTCATACCAGCTCTGCCTATAACCAGTGATCGCATCCGTTACACACAGCATCCCAAGCTCATTTCGTATATCCTCATTCCTCTTATGGTCCAGCAAACTGTACCCCGCTAGGGGCCTCAACAGTCGCATTTCTGCCGCTACGATTCTAGTTAATTGCTGAGTGGTTAACGTCCAGCTTTCAGATCCATATAACAGGACTGGCAGCACTAGTGTTTTATAAAACTTCAAAACCGTTTCTCTCCTTACTTTTCCCACCAAAGTTTTCCTTACTGTATAGATAAGGCGCTGAAATTTTTGTAATTTAAGTTCTACGTCTCTTGATTGTATGTACGATACTTCACATCCGAGGAATAAAAATGTCTTCACCTGCTCCAATATTTCTCCATTGATAACAATCTTGCTTCTAAGATGATCTGTGCCCTTAAAACCCATCACTTTTGTTTTTTCTGAAGAGACCTGCAGACCAAATCCCTGGGCAATCATGTTAAATGCGTGCAGGCATCGTTGAAGGTTATCTTCTGAGTCAGCAAACATCACCAGGTCATCTGCAAAAGCCAATATCTGCAAGGGCATCTGTCCAAAAACAGCTTTCTGTTCCATCACGCAGTACCATTGTCTCATGACGTCGTAATTAAAAATGTAAATAAATTTAAATACCTGCTTTGTATAATCCAAGAGAATAGCAATAAAGGCAAAGAAATTAACAATTAAATAAAGAAAACGGAGAGAGTAAGTACATCGACTGAAAAATTCTTATCATTAAAGTAAATTAAGATACTAAAATAGAGTAATAAAACTTGAAGCTGTATACGAATCAGAATAAATTTTCCATCAGAACGAGAATTTTAAAAAGAAAATTGAAATGGTAAAGAGAAAACTCCTAAGGAAACTTTATGACAATCAATGAGAAAAATAAAATTTCAGTTTTATGAACATTGAATGGACAAGAAAATATTTTCAATGAACAGTTAGGGCCTATTTGATTGATGCAAAATAAGAGCGTTATTCTTTTCAACTTTCGATTAGCTATAATAAAAATCTGGTGTGAAACAGTCACACAACTTTCTCTTGCCAATTCAAATAATTAACAATAATCCTAACATTAGTAATAAAACATTAGAATTTCTTTTTAATCTTTTATTTGAAATTTTCAACAGTACACAAATATATGACTAAGTCACTAGAAAATATGTTGTACGTACATAACCAAGTAACACCAAAGGAAACAAAGACAAAGATTGATACCCATTGGTATTTGTCTGGGTGTATAAAAAAGTATTAAATATGATAATTAGTTCGTTTAATTGTTACTATTGTTATAATAAATTATTATTATTTTAGTTAGAACTCAGAGAAAACATTAAAAATAAACAAAAAATCTGGTGTGAAACACTCACACAACTTTCTCTTGCCAGTGAAAATAATTAACAATAAACCTAATATTAGTAATAAAACATTAGAAATAAACAAAAAACTAACCTCAATAAACATAACCTAATTTTAATCATGAGTGAAAGACGCAAAATGAAAATCAACCTCATTTTGGCTTAGAAATACGGAAAATCACTCTTTCTCTCTAAACTAGGCTCTGTAGAGAAAAATGCTCTAAATAAAAGTTGTAGATCTTTTAATTTTCTATAAATTTAATTATATACACTTTTGTCGTAAAATGCATACTAAGGCCGAAATGTTGAAAAAATCAATTTTTCTCACGTTTTCGTGAGAAAAAAACAGAAAATTGCTTATTACCGCTAAACTAAGCATTATACAAAAAAATGTTTGAAATAAAAGTTGTAGG
>JAQMRL010000005.1:75047285-75052285 GCA_035578175.1 Catonia carolina
CACATATCAGAGTGCGTAAACCACCGTACTCCTTCTTTTACTTAGTAAAACCTCTACAGGTTCAAACGAGTCTACAGGCTGATCACCTAAACAACAACACTTGCCTATATGAATATAGCCTATAGGAATGAAAGTATTGCTTTCATCTCCATTTTAACAAATACACTCTTCACCCGAATATACACGTTTTCAGACCTCCTGAACCCAAAACAACATGTTTTTAGCGATTGGTGTGTGTGTGTGTATGTGTGCGTGTGCGCGCGCATGTGTGTGTGTGTGTATGTGAACAGAATAATATCTCAAGAACGGAACATCGAACGAACTTGAAACTTTAAACTTAAGTTACATACCACTACCGGACCCGACACGAACATTTTCATTAAAATCGGTGAACCGGAAGTAGTAGTTTATTCGTGTAATTATTCACTTTTTTGCAATTTTCTCAACGGTCCTACGGTATTTTTTAAAAATCGCCTGGTTTACTAAATTTTTTATGCTCTACAAGATAGCGTAGGCAAAATGTTTGCTGAAATTCTTGGTAAGGCTGTTTTCACGTAAAAATTATTTTTTTACGATTACGGCTTCAATATGCATTTTAGCGTAAAAATGTATAAAAAAAGTTGTAAAGAATTTAAAATCCTACAACCTTTATTTCAAACCTTTTTTTGTATAACGCTTAGTTTAGCGGTAATTAGAGATTTTCCGTTTTTTCTCACGAAAACGTGTGAAAAATTGATTTTTTTAAGATTTCGGCCTTATTATGCATTTAACGACAAGAGTGTATATAATCAAATTTATAGGAATTATAGGAATTTATAGGAAATAAAACGATCTACAACTTTTATTTAGAGCATTTTTCTTTACGGAGCCTAAAGTTTAGCGTGAAAGAGTGATTTTCCGTATTTCTAAGCCAAACTGAGTACGATTTTCATTTTGCTTGTTTCACTCATGATTAAAATTAGGTTATGTTTATTGAGGATAGGTTTTTTGTGTATTTTTACTTTCTCTTGCCTATATGAATATATAGGAAGGAAAGTATTGTTTCCATGTCGATTTTTCGAAATCGAGTTTTCACCGGATCTATACGTTTTCAGACCCCCTGAACCCACACAAACATGTTTTTAGCGATTGGTCTGTGTGTCTGTGTGTGTGTGTGTGTGTGTGTGTGTGTGTGAACAGAATATCTCAAGAACGGAACATCGTATGAACTTGAAACTTGAAACTTAAGTTACATACCACTACCGGACGCGACACGAACATTTTCATCAAAATCGGTCAACCGGAAGTAGTAGTTTATTCGTATAATTTTTCAGTTTTTTGCGATTTTCTCAAAAACTGGTCCTACGATTTGTTTTAAAAACGCCTATTTTACTCAATTTTTTATTCTCTACAAGATACGGTAGGCGCCATGTTTGCTGAAATTCACGGTGAGGCTGTTTTCACGTAAAAACGATGTTTTTTTAAGATTACGGCTTTAGAATAAATTTTAGCGCAAAAACTTATATAATAAAAGTTTTAAAGAATTTAAAAACCTACAACTTCTGTTTTAAACATTTTTTTGTATGACGCTTAGTTTAGCAGTAACTAGCGATTTTCTGATTTTTTCTCACGAAAACGTGTGAAAAATCGATTTTTTTAAGATTTTTGTCTTAGTATGCATTTTACGACAAAAGTGTATATAACCAAATTTATAGGAAATTTATAGATCTACAACTTTTATTTAACGTATTTTTCTCTACAGAGCCTAGTTTAGCGTGAAATAGTGATTTTCTGTATTTTTAAGCCAGACTGAGGTTGATTTTCATTTTGAGTGTTTCACTCGTGATTAAAATAAGGTTATGTTTATTGAAGTTAGTTTTTTGTTTATTTCTAATATTTTATTACTAATGTTAAATTATATTGTAAATTATTTGCATTGGCAAGAGAAAGTTGTGTGAGTGTTTCACACCAGATTTTTTATGTTTTATTACTAATGTTATGTTTATTGTTAATTATTTGCATTGGCAAGAGAAAGTTGTGTGAGTTTTTCACACCAGATTCTTTTATTTACCATCAGTAAGCTGCCACATACGCTTCATCACTGAACCTTACCAGACAGATTTCAGAAGGCCTGGCATGCTGATAAGCATACTTTTATACTAAGTTAGTAAGGAAATAGTAAGCCACCTGACTGTTTGGTTCAGTTATTAAAGCCTTTAAAGACAAGCCTTTCTTAGTTTGCTCCTAATGCAAACAAATAATGACGTCACTGAGCATGCGCATTATATCAAAATGTGTACACGCTGATTAAAAAGTAACAACAAAATACTTTCAAAAGTTATTAAATACAAAATACTTTTAAAAGTATTTTTCTAAATGAAATTGTTAGGCCTACATCATATCATGACTGATGTTTTAAGTAGGCTACTTTAAGTAGTTATAATTTAAAAAATCTGGTGTGAAACACTCACACAACTTTCTCTTGCCAATATAAATAATTAACAATAAACCTAACATTAGTAATAAAACATTAGAAATAAACAAACAACTAACCTCAAAAATATAACCATATTTCAATCATGAGTGAAACACGCAAAATGAAAATCGACCTCAGTTTGGCTTAGAAATACGGAAAATCACTCTTTCTCTCTAAACTAGGCTCTGTAGAGAAAAATGCTATTAATAAAAGTTGTAGATCTTTTAATTTTTTATATATTTAATTATATACACTTTTGTCGTAAAATGCATACTAAGGCCGAAATCTTAAAAAAATCAATTTTTTCACACGTTTTCGTGAGAAAAAACAGAAAATCGCTAATTACCGCTAAACTAAGCGTTATACAAGAAATTGTTTGAAATAAAAAATGTAGGTTTTTAAATTCTCTACAACTTTTATTATATACGTTTTTGCGCTAAAATGCATAATTAAGCCGTTATCTTAAAAGAACTTTGTTTTTACGTAAAAACAGCCTCACCAAGAATTTCAGCGAACATAACGCCTACCCTATCTTGTAGAGAACAAAAAGTTTAGTAAATGAGGCGATTTTTAAAAAAATCGTAGGACCAGTTTTTGAGAAAATCGCAAAAAAGTGAAAAATTACACGTATAAACTACTACTTCCGGTTGACCGATTTTGATGAAAATGTTCGTGTCGGGTCCGGTAGTGGTATGTAACTTAAGTTTCAAGTTTCAAGTCCGTACGATGTTCCTTTCTTGAGATATTCTGTTCACACACACACACAGACCAATCGCTAAAAACATGTTTTTTGGGTTCAGGGGGTCTGAAAATGTATAGATCCGGTGAAAACTCGATTTCTTTAAAATCGACATGAAAACAATACTTTCCTTCCTATATATTCATATAGGCAAGAGAAAGTAAAAATAGTTAACTTAATAGGAATACGACATCCATAAAGTGGTGGAGTGTAGCGTGCTCCCTGTAGTAGGTGGCTTTGGTTTGTTGACAGAAGGAGGAGCAAACTAACAACGGCTGAACTTTAGAGGCTGAAACCAGCCTTTTTGCTGATGACCTAAACAACAACTTTATCTGTAAAATGGAGTAGATGCCTAATTTTGCGTATCTTACCTTAACGCAATAGATAGGCTATTCTTGTTCAGTTGGTGAAATTGAAGTCAGATAGAGGGGGGTAACGTAGGGGGTACACTGCCGCCTTACCTGAAACAATTACAACACAATTATACCAATTATACACCACACACTACTAACAAATACACTACACAAATTGATTTTTACTTTCTCTTGTTTATATGAATATATAATATAAGAACGAAAGTATTGTTTTCATCTCCATTTTAACAAATAATACACTCTTCACTGGTGTTGTTGTTTAGGTCATCAGCCGAAAGGCTGGTTTGAACGTGTAGAGGTTTTACTAAGTAAAACAAGGATTGAGGTGGTTTACCGGTGCCTTCCTCACTGAGTGGAAAAGTACGCTTATCAGCATGCCGGGCCCTCTGAAAAGCACATATTTTCCACTCTGCAAACGACACCTTCACTTCATTCACCACAGGGTCTGGCTGTATAATGAAATTCATTACTTTCAGAGGAGATAACTGTGATTAGTGTCTTTTGCACCTCTACCTCTTCTGTTCTTAAATGATTCAGTCATTTAATTGGCTGACCATGTGATAAGAAACAGAACTATTTATTTTAGCCCTGCAACGAACAGATTGAGTGTAAATAATTTGACACTCCACCTGTCTGTTATGGGCAGACGTCACTACTACGCCACCTATCCGTCACTGGATATACACGTAAATAGCCCCCTCAACCCAAAAAACATGTTTTTAGCGATTGGTCTGTGTGTATGTGTGTGTGTGTGTGTGTGTGTGTGTGTGTGTGTTTGTGTCTGTCTGTTTGTCTGTCTGCCTGTTTGTGCAAAATACAAAATATCTCTAGAACAGAACATTGCATAAACTTGAAACTTTAGTTACATACCACTACCAAACCCGACACGAACATTTTTATTAAAATCGGTCAACCGAAAGTAGTAGTTTATTCTTATAATTTTTCACTTTTTTGCGATTTTCTCAAAAACTGGTCCTACGTTTTTTGTTAAAAAATTGCCTCATTTGCTTACTAAATTTTTTATGCTCTACAAGATAGGGTAAACGCTATGTTTGCTGAAATTCTTCTTGAGGCTGTTTTCACGTAAAAAATTTTTTATTAAGATTACGGCTTTAATATGCATTTTAGCGCAAAAAATTATATTAATAAAAAATGTAGAAAATTTAAAATCCTACAACTTTTATTTTAAACATTTTTTGTGTAACGTACTGTATGTACATATTTTTCATGTTTTTTTTTATGACTATTTGTTTCCCAAACAATCATTAATGAAATTTACCATCCTTATAGACAGAGGGTCATATTTGATCCCAATATATAACAATTATGATGCTGATTTTTAAATGTCTTGAAAAGCCATACGCTAATAAATAATTTGTGTAACGCTTAATTTAGCGGTAATTAGCGATTTTTTGTCTCACGAAAAACGTAT
>JAQMRL010000005.1:75057285-75175842 GCA_035578175.1 Catonia carolina
TGTATGACTATAAAGGAAGGTAAGTATTGTTTTCATCACCGGATCTACACGTTTTCAGACCCCCTGATTCCAAAAAAACATGTTTTTTTAGCGATTGGTGTGTGTGTGTGTGTGTGTGTGTGTGTGTGTGTGTGTGTGTGTGAACAAAATATCTCACGAACAGAACATCGTACGAACTTGAAACTTGAAACTTAAGTTACATATCACTACCGGACCCGACACGAACATTTTCATCAACATCGGTTAACCGGAAGTAGTAGATTATTCGTGTAATTTTTCACTTTTTAGGGATTTTCTCAAAAACGGCTCCTACGATGTTTTTTAAAAATCGCCTTATTTACTAAATTTTTATGCTCTACAAGATAGGATAGGTGTCATGTTTGCTGTTTGTTAAGATTTCGGCCTTACTATGAATTTACGAAAAAGTGTATATAATTAAATTTATAGGAAATCAAAAGATGTACTTTCTCTCTCCGTTTACTTTATTTAATTGTTAATTTCTTCGCCTTTATTGCTATTCTCTTGGATTATACAAAGCAGGTATTTAAATTTATTTACATTTTTAATTATAATATTAAAAATTAAATATTAAATTATAATAAATATTTCGAACTTTCTTACTTTCTCTTGCCTATATGAATATATAGGAAGAAAAGTATTGTTTCATGTCGATTTTTGGAAATCGAGTTTTCACTGGATCTACACGTTTTCAGACCCCCTGAACCCAAGAAACATGTTTTTAGCGGTTGTTCTGTGTGTGTGTGTGTGTGTGTGTGTGTGTGTGTGTGTGTGGCGCGCGCGCGCGTGTGTGTGTGTATACAAAATATCTCAAGAACGGAACATCGTACGAACTTCAAACTTTAAACTTAAGTTACATACCACTACCGGATTTGACACGAACTTTTTCATCAATATCGGTCAACCGGAAGTAGTAGTTTATTCGTGTAATTTTTCACTTTTCTGCGAGTTTTTCAAAAACCGGTTCTACGATTTTCTTAAAAATCACCTGGTTTACTCAAGTTTTTTATTCTCTACAAGATAGGTTAGACGCCATGTTTGCTGAAATTCTTGGTGAGGCTGTTCTTACGTAAAAACGTGATTTTTTTTTAAGATTACAGCTTTAATATGTATTATAGCGCAAAAGTTTATATGATAAAAAATGTAGAGAATTTAAAATTCTACAACTTTTATTTCAAATATTTTTTTGTATATTGCTTAGTTTAGCGGTAATTAGCAATTTTTTGTTTTTTTCTCACGAAAACGTGTAAAAAATAGTTTTTTTAAGATTTCGGCCTTAGTATGCATTTTACGACAAAAGTGTATATAATAAAATTTATAGGAAATTAAAAGATCTAAATTTTTTAATTATTTTTTTTTGTACAGAGCCTAGTTTAGCGTGAAAGAGCGATTTTCCGTATTTTTAAGCCAAACAGGTCGATTTTCTTTTGCGTCTATCTCTCTATCTCTCATGATTAAAATAACGTTAAGTTTTTTGAGGTTAGTTTTTTGTTTATTTGTAATGTTATATTACTAATGTTGTTAGGCTATATTGGTCATTATTTGCATTGGCAAGAGAAAGTTGTGTGAGTGTTAATCTTTGTTAAATTGAGCAATTATATATTTTCAGAAACGAAACAAAACAGAGGTACGCGTGCATTATTCGACATGTAAGGGACAGGGTAGGCAACGAAAATAATTAAATATTCAGCCGGGACCACAACTCTAAAAAGGGTAAAAAAAGGCAACTGCAAAAATATTTTCATTTTACAACAGCCAACATTTCAATATTTAATTGAAAGTAAAAAGTTGCCCCCCCACCACCAAAACAATTCTCTTGTGTAAATACGATTTAAGTCACGTGATCTGGTTCGTTACATCTCATTGGTTTACAAATAATATATGTTTTATTTTTGTTCTCAAAATTTATCAACAGGAAAGTAAATTTAGCATTAATATATTTACACCGTTTTGTAAATTCGGTGTATCAAAACTTTTAGGAACCGCCTGTCAGTAAATAATACTGTAAACGCGTACAAATTACTGTAGGGAACAAATTGTTACTTTCTCTTGCCTATATGAATATATAGGAAGGAAAGTATTGTTTTCATGTCGATTTTTCGAAATCGAGTTTTCACCGGATCTATACGTTTTCAGACCCCCTCAACCCAAAGAACATGTTTTTAGCGATTGGTCTGTGTGTGTCTGTGTGTGTGTGTGTCTGTGTGTGTGTGTGTGAACAGAATATCTCAAGAACGGAACATCGTACGAACTTGAAACTTGAAACTTAAGTTACATACCACTACCGGACGCGACACGAACATTTTCATCAAAATCGGTCAACCGGAAGTAGTTATTCGTATAATTTTTCAGTTTTTTGCGATTTTCTCAAAAACTGGTCTTACGATTTTTTTTAAAATCGCCTATTTTACCTAATTTTTTATTCTCTACAAGACAGGGTAGGCGCCATGTTTGCTGAAATTCTCGGTGAGGCTGTTTTCACGTAAAAACGTTGTTTTTTTAAGATTACAGCTCTAATATAAATTGTAGCGCAAAAACTTATATAATAAAAGTTGTAGAGAATTTAAAAACCTACAACTTTTGTTTCAAACATTCTATAATGCTTAATTTAGCGGTAATTTGCGATTTTCTGTTTTTTTTCTCACGAAAACGTGAGAAAAATCGATTTTTTTAACATTTCGGTCTTAGTAGCCCTATGCATTTTACGACAAAAGTGTATATAATTAAATTTATAGAAAATTAAAGGATCTACTACTTTTATTTTTAACACTTTTCTCTACAGAGCCTAGTTTAAAGAGAAAGAGTGATTTTCCGTATTTTTAAGCCAAACTGATTTCGATTGTCATTTTGCGTCATTCACTCATGATTAAAATAAGGTTATGTTTTTGAGGTTAGTTTTTGTTTATTTCTAATATTTTATTAATAATGTTAGGTTTATTGTTAATTATTTGCATTGGCAAGAGAAAGTTGTGTGAGTGTTTCACACCAGATTTTTTAATTTTACAATTAAGCCGTCGGGCCAGCCCAGTCAGTCAGCTGGTAGTAGGTCGCTATTATTTTGTTAAGTAACACCGGTTGGGCAAGCGACTTTGTATGGTGACCAGCTGACAGCCATCCATGAACAAACTCTACTGGGGGGTCCCTGTTCAAACTCATGCCTTATTCACGTCAAAAAATACAGCAAAAATCTGGTGTGAAACACTCACACAACTTTCTCTTGCCAATGCAAATAATTAATAATAAACCTAACATTATTAATAAAATATTAGAAATAAACAAAAAACTAACCTCAAAAACATAACCTTATTTTAATCATGAGTGAATGACGCAAAATGACAATCGAACTCAGTTTGGCTTAAAAATACGGAAAATCACGCTTTCACGCTAAACTAGGCTCTGTAGAGAAAAATGCACTAAACAAAAGTTGTAGATATTTTAATTTTCTATAAATTTAATTATATACACTTTTGTCGTAAAATGCATACTAAGGCCGAAATCTTAATAAAATCAATTTTTCACACATTTTCGTGAGAAAAAAACAGAAAATCGCAAATTACCGCTAAACTAAGCGTTATACAAAAAATTGTTTGAAATAAAAGTTGTAGAATTTTTAATTCTCTACAACTTTTATTATATAAAGTTTTGCGCTAAAATGCATATTAAAGCTGTAATCTTAAAAAAACAACGTTTTTACGTGAAAACAGCCTCACCCAGAATTTCAGCAAACATGACGCCTACCCTATCTTGTAGAGAATAAAAAATTGAGTAAACCAGGTGATTTAAAAAAAAATCGTAGGACCAGTTTTTGAGAAAATCGCAAAAAAGTGAAAAATTACACGAATAAACTACCACTTCCGGTTGACCGATTTTGATGAAAATGTTCGTGTCGGGTCCGGTAGTGGTATGTAACTTAAGTTTCAAGTTCGTACGATGTTCCGTTCTTGAGATATTCTGTTCACACACACACACACACACACACGCACACACACACACACACACACACACACACACACAGACCAATCGCTGAAAACATGTTTTTTGGGTTCAGGGGGTCTGAAAACGTATAGATCCGGTGAAAACTCGATTTCTTAAAATCGACATGAAAACAATACTTTCCTTCCTATATATTCATATAGGCAAGAGAAAGTAAAAAGCAGCGATCAAATTGGGTAGTTGTCAACAATGTACAGTTCCCGATAACAAAAATTAAGCTAAAAAAAAAAAATTACAATTGGGCCTTATGGTGCTAGTTATAGTTTCTTGTGTCAAGACAGGGTAAAGGAGGAAAAGCTTCGCTGCGCATGCGCGACTGCTTTAATTTCATTACGACAAACATAACAAATTATCCTGTGACAATACAGAAGAAGAGTATAGTTCGAGAAATTTCTAGGTTTCTATTCATAAAGTGTCAAACAGAAAATAATAGAGTGACAAAGTAACAATAGGGTCAGTTATATAGGGTGATTCAAAACTATACAGCAATCTCTTGGGATATTATTCTATAGCTAAAAATAACAAAAAAAGTTCATATAAACATATGCCTGAAAACGCTTAGTTAGCGAGTTACGGCTTGCGAAAAATTTCACCTACAACTCTATACCCTCGGTGAAGTAAGACCGTATAAAAATGTTAAAGGTTGTTACAAAGATACAAATACGATTGTTTCTTATGTTTTTTAATCTGGAAAATTGAATAAAATTGGTTCCAGAGCTGTAAATGCAATACTTTCAGAGATACCTTACATAAAACACAAGAATTGGTGCAAAGAAATAACACATTTTTGTGTTTAACGTAAGATTACTTCCATAAATGGTAAATAAAGGTGTATTTTTTCTTAAATAAATTTGTAGAAAATTTAATTCTAAAAATATACATGTGAATTACTCAGGAAAAAATGAATAATAGATATTTCAATATCTATTTATTTATAATATCTAATTTATGATCAGCTGTTACTCCCAACCGAATAATTTTAGTTTTAACTGTATTTTTATTTTTATATATTCTTTAACTGCATAAAATATTAACTAATATTTAGGTTGGGAGTAACAGATAATATTTTATGCAGTTAATAATTTTTGTAAATAACACTGTGCGAAGTTCCTTTTTCGCGAATTTTAAAATGTTTTATAAATAAAGAGACGGTAAGAAGAGAACATTGTATTTAACAAACAATATTTGGCAAGAAATGACTTGGGATGTTTGAGATAATTCTAACTGGGTATTTTTGTATGCGAAAAATCTTTGTTCGGTTGAGTTTCCCTTCTGGGTAACCCCATACCTGAGTACAGAGTGGAATAACGCAAAATATGTAATATTTGTCTTATTCCGACAAAACCCACCGGGTTGGTCTAGAGGTAAAGTCGTCGCCAAAATCAGCTGTTTAACAGCTGATTTTCGGAGACGAAGGTTCCTGGTTCGAATCCTAGTAAAGGTAGTTACTTTTATACGGATTTGAATACTAGACGGTGGTTACCGGTGTACTTTGATGGTTGTGGTTTAATTAACCATACTCAGTGAGTGTGTCTGTACAAGACTACACAGTCTCATTTACACGTCATACACATCATCCTCATCTCATTGGGTCATCTCATTGCTTATTGTTCTGAATTGAACAGATTGCAACGTACACAAATTAGGGATATAAAAAAAAAAATTCCGACAAGAATTTCCGGAGATTTTGCAAAATAAAACACACTGAGCGAAGACGGTATATAGGTACGCTATGTGATTTCCTTGCCCATAACAGGCAGGTGGAGTGTCAAATTATTTACACTCAATCTGTTCGTTGCAGGGCTAAAAAACATAGTTCTATTTCTTATCACATGGTCAGCCAATTAAATGACTGAATCATTTAAGAACAGAAGAGGTAGAGGTGTACTGTGACACTAATCAGAGTTATCTCCTCTGAAAGTAATGAATTTCATTGTACAGCCAGACCCTGTGGTGAATGAAATGAAGGTGTCATTTGCAGAGTGGAAAATATGTGCTTTTCAGAGGGCCCGGCATGCTGATAAGCATACTTTTCCACTCAGTGAGGAAGGCATAGGTAAACCACCTCACTCCTCGATTTACTTAGTAAAACCTCTACAGGTTCAAACCAGCCTTTTGGCTGATGACCTAAACAACAACATGTGATTTCCAGGTTAGGTTCTCATCTACGTAAACGCTAAGACCTACCTGTAGGTGTCCGTTCCTTTTTCAAATATTTCCGTTCAAAACGATACTTGGTAGAAGAGTTATCAGATGTGAAGTAAAAGGAAATTGAATGTAGTTAGTTTTGTTTATATTTAAACGCTTTTAATTTAACTTACTCTTGGATCCATCAAATCTTGCAACTTAAAATTTTAATACTTCTACCGTATCAATATGAATCAAACTTTGCACACTTGTTTATCTTCGATGACAATACGCTGTGGAGGTGTTTGTAAAAAAAAATTTAAAAATTTAAAAAAATTTAAAAAACGCTTTTATTTAACAATTACTTTAAAAAATGAACTAAAAAGAAAAAAATAAAAAAAATTTACAAAAGAAAAAAATTACAAAAAAAAATTAAAAAAAAAATTTTAAGAAACGCTATTATTTAACAATTAATCAAAAGAAAAATGAACTAAAAAGAAAAAAATAAAAAAATTTACAAAAAGAAAAATCACACATTACAGTTAAAAATAAAAGCGTGGCGCATTATTATATATAATATTTTACAACGAATATTTTACAATAAATATTATATATATTAATGCGCCACGCTTTTATTTTTAACTGTAATGTCTGTGATTGTTTTTTTTTTTGTAAATTTTTTTATTTTTTTCTTTTTAGTTCATTTTTCTTTTGATTAATTGTTAAATAATAGCGTTTCTTAAATTTTTTTTTTTTTTAATTTTGTTTTTTTGTAATTTTTTTTTTAATTCTAATTTATTACAAGAGAACCATTTACACATTCTGTTTATTACGTTGTTAGTTGCCGTTTTAACTGCTCTTGTCACAGCAAACATAACAGTAACGAAATTTGATAGAAAATATGGAGATTTTAATTAATTTAATTATAGATTTATAAATTTATTTAATAAATATAAATCTCAATAGAGGGACAAGAATATACCCCTGTGGTATTCCGCTAGTAGAAAATTTACAGTTTGATTTAAATGAACCCGTTTTGGGTCCATCAATCTCCTCACATTATGATCGGTTTTTAAGAAACGACTCGATCAATTTTACAGAGCTATTGCATGCAGTAAAGTGTTTGATACGCGTTGTACCTATTTTAATTTCCATAATAAAATTGGGTGATCTAATAGGTCAAATGCTTTTTACTTTCTCTTGCCTATATGAATATAGGAAGGAAAGTATTGTTTTCATCTCGATTTTTCGAAATCGAGTTTTCACCGGATCTAAACGTTTTCAGACCCCCTGAACCCAAAAAACATGATTTTAGCGATTGGTCTGTGTGTGAACAGAATACCTCAAGAACGGAACAACGTACGACCTTGAAACTTGAAACTTAAGTTACATACCACTACCGGACCCGACACGAACATTTTCATCAAAATCGGTCAACCGGAAGTAGTAGTTTATTCGTGTAATTTTTCACATATTTGCGATCTTCTCAAAAACTGGTCTTACAATTTTTTTAAAATCGCCTCATTTACTTAATATTTTATGCTCTACAAAATAGGGTAGGCGCCCTGTTTGCTGAAATTCTTGGTGAGGCTGGTTTTACGTAAAAACGTTGTTTTTTTTAAGATTACGGCTTTATAATGCATTTCAGCGCAAAACTTATATAATAAAAGTTGTAGAGAACTTAAAATCCTACAACTTTAATTTCAAACTTTTTTTGTATAACGCTTAGTTTAGCGGTAATTAGCGATTTTCTGTTTTTTTCTCATGAAAACGTGTGAAAAATCGATTATTTTAAGATTTCAGCATTATTAGGCCTATGTATTTTACGACAAAAATGTATATAATTAAATTTATAGGAAATTAAAATCTCTACAACTTTTATTTAGAGCATTTTTCTCTACAAAGCGTAGTTTAGCGTAAAAGGGTGATTTTCCGTATTTTTAAGCCAAACTAAGGTCGATTTTCATTTTGCATCTTTCACTCATGATTAAAATTAGATTATGTTTATTGAAGTTAATTTTTGTTTATTTCTAATATTTTATTACTAATATTACGTTATATTGTTAATTATTTGCATTGGCAAGATAAAGTCGTGTGAGTGTTTCACACCAGAATTTTTGGAAATAAAGTAGGCCTACGGTTTTATTATTGTAGTACAATTTATTTTAAAAATTGGTCAAATTCGTCACACAGCGGGCGTGTGCGCGTTCCATTAATTTCAATATTTCAATATTTAGGTCAGGCTTGAAAGATGTGAAGATAAAGTATTGTGTTTATAATTATATGCATCGTTAAAAGATAATAATATTTTATGAATAATACTTAAAAAAATTAGCATACTTTATAAGACGACTTTAAAAAAAAGCAACAGAATATTTGACTGAACTTATTTTTTTTCTGCTTAAAAAAAGTTTAAGTTGATGTAAAACAAGAAGTAAGTAAATTTCCAGTGGAAGTAATAAAAAGTTACGGAGGTATTGAGTAATAAAAGTTGGTTGAAAAAAAAGTTGTAAAATTTGTGCGATCGTAAAAACCTTTAAAAAAGTGTAAATTATCATTTAGTTTTACCCAATAATAACCTGTAATAATTGTTTATGGAAATTAGTTGGTTCCCATGGCGTAGTGGTTTAAATTAGGAATTATTATCTTAAAATGTAGAACGAAAGGTTCCGGGTTCGATTCTCAACGATATTGTACTGTAACACTTTGTTATATTTCTACACCAAGTTGTTATTGCTAATTTTAATAAAAATTAAATAAATGGTTTGATGTTTTTGATTTTTAAACAAATTTTATTTACCGTAAAATAGTTTTTAGGTTTTTGGTACCAATTTATTGAAAAATTATCGCAGAGAGTAAAATAGATTACTTATTTTTACTTTCTCTTGCCTATATGAATATATAGACAGGAAAGTATTGTTTTCATGTCGATTTTTCGAAATCGAGTTTTCACCGGATCTATACGTTTTCGGACCCCCTGAACCCAAAAAAAATGTTTTTAGCGATTGGTCTGTGTGTGTGTGTGTGTGTGTGTGTGTGTGTGTGTGTGAGTGTATGTGTGTGTGCGTGCGTGCGTGTGTGTGCGCGAATTGTGTGTGTGTGTGTGTGTGTGTGTGTGTGTGTGTGTGTGTGTGTGTGTGTGTGTGTGTGTGTGTGTGTGTGTGTGTGTGTGATGTGAACAGAATATCTCAAGAACGGAACATCGTACGAACTTGAAACTTGAAACTTAAGTTACATTCCACTACCGGACCCGACACGAACATTTTCATCAAAATCGGTCAACCCGAAGTAGTAGTTTATTCGTGTAATTTTTCACTTTTTTGCAATTTTCTCAAAAAAATGGTCTTACGATTTTTTTTTAAATCGCCTGGTTTACTCATTTTCTTATGCTCTACAATAAGTTAGGCTGCATGTTTGCTGAAATTCTCGGTGAGGCTGTTTTCAATTAAAAAACTTGTTTTTTTAAGATTGCGGCTTTAATATAAATTTTAGCGCAAAAATGTATATAATAAAGTTGTAGAAAATTAAAAACCTACAACTTTTATTTCAAATTTTTTTTTGTATAACGCTTAGTTTAGCGGTAATTAGCAATTTTCTGTTTTTTTCTCACGAAAACGTGTGAAAAATCGATTTTTTTTTGAGGTTTCGGCCTTAGTATGCACTTTACGACAAAAGTGTATATAATTAAATTTATAGAAAATTAAAGGATCTACTACTTTTATTTGTAACACTTTTCTCTACAGAGCCTAGTTTAAAGTGAAAGAGTGATTTTCCGTAGGTTTAAGCTAAACTGAGGTTGATTTTCATTATGCGTCTTTCACTCTTTTTTAAAATTAGGTTATGTTATTAAAGTTAGTTTTTTGTTTATTTCTAATGTTTTATTAATAATGTTAGGTTTATTGTAAATTTTTGCATTGGCAAGAGAAAGTTGTGTGAGTGCTTCACACCAGATTTTTTTATTACATTCTCTTGCTCTAAATTAATACATAAGGATAGAAAGTATTGTTTTATTGTCGATTTTCCAATCGAGTTTTCACCGGACATACACATCCATATGCCCCCTGAATTTAAAAAACATGATTTTAGCGATTGATCTTCACAATGTGTGTGTGTATGTGTGTGTGTGCGCGCTTGTGTGTCTGAGTGTGTGTGTGTGTGAACAGAATATCTCAAGAACGGAACAGTGTACGAACTTGAAACTTGAAACTTTAGTTACATACCGCTACCGGATCCGACACGAACATTTTCATTAAAATCGGTCAACCGGAAGTAGTAGTTTATTCGTGTAATTTTTCACTTTTTTGTGATTTTCTTAAAAACTGGTTCTACGATGTTTTATAAAATCGCCTCATTTACTTAATTTTTTATGCTCTACAAGATGGGGTAGGTGCCATGTTTGCTGAAATTGTGTGTGTGTGCGCGCGCGCGTGTGTGTTTGAGTGTGTGTGAGTGAACAGAATATCTCAAGAACGGAACATTGTAACGCTTAGTTTAGCGGTAATTAGCGATTTTCTGTTTTTTCTCACGAAAACGTGTGAAAAATCGATTTTTTTTAAGATTTCGGCCTTAGTAGGCTTATGCATTTTATGACAAAAGTGTATGTAATAAAATTTATAGAAAATTAAAAGTTCTACAACTTTTATATTTTAGAATATTTTTCTCTACAGAGAGTAGTTAAGTGTGAAAGAGGGATGTTACGTATTTTAAAGCCAAACTGAGGTTGAATTTCATTTTGCGTTTTTCACTTATGATTAACATAAGGTTATCTTCATTGAGGTTAGTTTTTTGTTTATTTCTAATGTTTTATTACTAATGTTAGGTTTATTGTTTATTATTTGCATTGGCAAGAAAAAGTTTTGTGAGTGTTTCACACCAGATTTTTACGTACATTTTTCATAGGATTGGTTTAATATAGAAAAATTAAACTTTACACACTATAGGTGTCGTACGGTTTCTTCTCGAGCTACTGACATTTTTTTCAATTTCATCTGTGGACTATACCATTTTTACTTTCTCTTGCCTATATGAATATATAGGAAGGAAAGTATTGTTTTCATGTCGATTTTTAGAAATCGAGTTTTCACCAGATCTATACGTTTTCAGACCCCCTGAACCCAGAAAACATGTTTTTAGCGATTGGTCTGTGTGTGTGTCTGTGTGTCTGTGTGTGAACAGAATATCTCAAGAACGGAACATCGTACGAACTTGAAACTTGAAACTTAAGTTACATACCACTACCGGACGCGACACGAACATTTTCATCAAAATCGGTCAACCGGAAGTAGTAGTTTATTCGTATAATTTTTAAGTTTTTTGCGATTTTTTCAAAAAATAGTCCTACGATTTTTTTTAAAATCGCTTGGTTTACTACATTTTTTATGCTCTACAATATAGGGTAGGCGCCATGTTTGCTGAAATTCTGCGTGAGGCTGTTTTTACGTAAAAACATTTTCTTTTTAAGATTGCGGCTCTAATATGCATTTTAGCGCAAAACGTTATATTATAAAAGTTGTAGAGAATGTAAAATTCTACAACTTTTATTTCAAACAATTTTTTGTATAACGCTTAGTTTAGCGGTAATTTGCGATTTTCTGTTTTTTTTCTCACGAAAACGTGAGAAAAATCGATTTTTTAAACATTTCGGTCTTAGTATGCGTTTTACGACAAAAGTGTATATAATTAAATTTATAGAAATATAAATGATCTACAACTTTTGTTTAGAGCATTTTTCTCTACAGAGCCTAGTTTAGCGTGAAAGCGTGATTTTACGTATTTTTAAGCCAAACTGAGTTCGATTGTCATTTTGCGTCATTCACTCATGATTAAAATAAGGTTATATGTTTTTGAGGTTAGTTTTTGTTTATTTCTAATATTTTATTAATAAAGTTAGGTTTATTATTAATTATTTGCATTGGCAAGAGAAAGTTGTGTGAGTGTTTCACACCAGATTTTTTTTTTAAATATTACGAATAACATAACATTGTTACAAATTGTTTTCTACGTTTTTTGCGTATTACTTATCTTTGGAGCCCCTAAGAAAGTGATAAAAATGTCTGTGTATGTGGATATACAAGATAATTAACTGGTACAAATTTCAGTCTGGTAGGTTTATTGGTTTCTGAGAAAAATGTACCTTGTGTTAATAATATAAATTTATGGAAAAACGGAAGAAACAAGAAGGCACAAATCAAAAACAAAATGTACAAAAACAAGTAAATTTTTCGTCAACAGTTGTTTAGAAAGCTGAACCAACAGCTGAGAATACAAAAAACAGTAATGCAGATATTTTAAAAACTAAAATTCTCTTTGCACTAAAACGAGAAGTATAAAATTGTGAAAAATATTCGTTCTGGTAACATGATAATTTTTCTATGTAAACTTGATAAAAACTTATTTGTTTCATAAAAAAATTATTTTTTTTACGTAATTTACAGTTTTTTCTGGTAAATCTAGGCCTAAACTAAATTTGAAAAACATAAAAAAACCATAAATCGAGATTTTGAGTTAAAACCATCGTGCTATCTCCCCTTAAGTAACATCGGTAGAGCGAACGACTTTGTATGGTGACAGATAGCCAGAAATAAGCAATTCATAGAGGGGGTTTAATGTTGAAATTCCTGCATAATAAATGTTGAAAATACAGCCAAAAATCTTGTGTGAAACACTCACACAACTTTCTCTTGCCAATGCAAATAATTAACAATAAACCTAACATTAGTAGTAAAACATTAGAAATGAACAAAAACTAACCTCAAAAACATAACCTTATTTTAATCATACGTGAATGACGCAAAATGACAATCGAACTCAGTTTGGCTTAAAAATACGGAAAATCACGCTTTCACGCTAAACTAGGCTCTGTAGAGAAAAATGCTCTAAACAAAAGTTGTAGATTTTTTAATTTTCTATAAATTTAATTATATACACTTTTGTAGTAAAATGCATACTAAGGCCGAAATGTTAAAAAAATTGTTTTTTCTCACGTTTTCGTAAGAAAAAACTGAAAATCGCAAATTACCGCTAAACTAAGCGTTATACAAAAAACTGTTTGAAATAAAAGTTGTAGGTTTTTAAATTTTCTACAACTTTTATTATATAACGTTTTGCGATAAAATGCATATTAAAGCCGCAATCTTAAATAGAAAATGTTTTTACGTAAAAACAGCCTCACCCAGAATTTCAGCAAACATGACGCCTACCCTATCTTGTAGAGAATAAAAAATTGAGTAAACCAGGCGATTTTTAAAAAAATCGTAGGACCAGTTTTTGAGAAAATCGCAAAAAACTGAAAAATTATACGAATAAACTACTACTTCCGGTTGACCGATTTTGATGAAAATGTTCGTGTCGCGTCCGGTAGTGGTATGTAATTTAAGTTTTAAGTTTCAGTTCGTACGATGTTCCGTTCTTGAGATATTCTGTTCACACACACACACACACACAGACCAATCGCTAAAAACATGTTTTTTGGGTTCAGGGGGTCTGAAAACGTATAGATCCGATGAAAACTCGATTTCGAAAAATCGACATGAAAACAATACTTTCCTTCCTATATATTCATATAGGCAAGAGAAAGTAAAAACAGCGATAAAAATGGATGGTTTTCAACAATGTACGGTTCCCGCTAAAAAGAAAAAATCATGAATAGGTACCTGGAATCCCACCCGATTAGTTTAGTATTAAATACTATATGGGTACCGAATGGCCTACTAGCAGAAAGGTATCCCTATCAAAGCATCCCTAAGGATCCCTATCCAAACATTGACACTTTTTTGTGTAGTAGTCCATTCGGTCGTAGGCTAAACGTCACGCCTGCCTATAAATGTTACACTCAACTGACTCATGCATCGTGTATAGGGTTATAAATAATCCAATCTGTCATTTTAGAAACCCCAGAAGTCAAAAAAACAACTTTTGTAAAAATTAAAAAACTTGTAATTTATTATGTTTAAATTAAAAAATATAAATTGTTAAGAGGTTAATATAAAATATACTTTTGGTATTTTTAAAGACAAACCACTTGTTTCAATTAAATTGAAAATTTAGACTTAAAATTTTTCGAAAATTAATTGAAGTAAAATGTTAACGTACGTTGTTTTCTGTAAAATGTTTTGTTAGACCAGAAGAATTAATTGTGGTGTACAAAAGTATTCATTTATTTACTTTAGTACCTAGTTTAGATTGTTGTTGTTGTTTAGGTCAACAGCCGAAAGGCTGGTTTGAACGTGTAGAGGTTTTACTAAGTAAAAACGAGGAGTAAGGTGGTTTACCATTGCCACAACTCACACAGTGGAAAAGTACACTTATCAGCATGCCGGGCCCTCTGAAAAGCACATATTTTCCACTCTGCAAATGACACCTTCACTTCATTCACCACAGGGTCTGGCTGTACAATGAAATTCATTACTTTCAGAGGAGGAGATAACTGTGATTAGTGTCACCTAACACACCTCTACCTCTTCTCTTATTAAATGATTCACTCATTTAATTGGCTGCACCTTCACTTCATTCACCACAGGGTCCAACTGTACAATGAAATTCATTACTTTGAGAGGAGGAGATAACTGTGATTAGTGTCACCTAACACACCTCTACCTCTTCTCTTATTAAATGATTCACTCATTTAATTGGCTGCACCTTCACTTCATTCACCACAGGGTCCAACTGTACAATGAAATTCATTACTTTGAGAGGAGGAGATAACTGTGATTAGTGTCACCTAACACACCTCTACCTCTTCTCTTATTAAATGATTCACTCATTTAATTGGCTGACCATGTGATGATAAGAAACAGAACTATTTATTTTAGCCCTGCAACTAACAGATTGAGTGTAAATAAGTTGACACTCCACCTGTCTGTTATGAACTGTCTGTTAGTTTACATTATGACTTAAAATAGCTTTCTGTAATTTTAAAAATTGAAATTTTTAACTTAATGAAAGAAAAATGCTGAGTTTCAGGAATATTCACGTTGTTCATCGTTGTCATAATAAACAGTAGTTATACAACTTAAAAATATTGTTGCATAAAATGTTGGTATGGCCTCTTCCACTAGAAAGTAGAGTTTTAATCTTCAAAAGAACATTCCCTTTTATTTTTTAATTAGAAGAAAACACTTTATTAAATATCCTTAAGGATAAGCCTTTCCTTAGTGTTATATTACTAGTTAAGGAAAGCCAGACTTATGTAATTTTTCTACCGATGCTGTGTTTACATTCAGTTTGTTCTAAAATGCACAATAAAATTGAAGTTAAAAAATTTAAATTGAAAAATTTGAAGTTGAAATTTGTTGATTTCAGGGCTTTTTACGTTCATCAACGTTGCCATAAACAATAGTTTTACATATTAAAAATATTTTTGCATAGAATCTTTGAATGGCATCTTCTACTAAAAACTAGAGTTTAATCGTCAAAAGAACATCCACATTTATTTTTTAATTAGAAGGAAACACTTTATTATATATCCTTCAGGATAAAAAAAGGATAAAAGCCTTTCCTTAATGTTATATTACTAGTTAAATAACGCCAGACTTATGTAATTTTTGTAGGGATACTGTGTTTACATTCAGTTAGTTCTAAAATGCACTAAAGAAAAAAAACGTAAAATTTGGTCTTATGGTCTTCTAAAACGACTGATTTAATTACAATTCAATAAAATAATAACAAATAATAACAATGAATTCAGAAATATAACAGTGATTATTATTAATAATTTAAGTAAAAAGATTTAATCCTACCTTGTTATTGAGTATCCATTTAATATCTATCACGATAAACACAGTCAACGAATTAAGATCACTTATAATAAAGTTATCTTAGTTAAAACACAAAAAAAAACATAATTTTATCACACCATTTACTAAATTTTACACTTTTAAACAAACACTCTGTTTTTCTATCTTTTAAACAAACACCGTAAACAATAATTATAAAAAATATTATGACTACGAAATCGACAACTTCACGATATTACTAAAAAGGACGCCACCAAAAGCGGGAAACACACTGTAACTGAAAAACTTTAAAGTGATGCCAACACAATTTTTGAATGTTCCAAATAAATAAAACCACATAAAATACTGTATTCATTAGGTGATTTATAGTAAAAAAAAAAAATTAAATTTTATGAAGTAAATAAATGTACTTTATTACAATAAAAATTAAAAACATAATAAAATATGGGTAGATGATAAAATATCTCCAAAAAAAACTAAATAAAATACTTAAAAATATTATGAGTTTAAAAACTAAATGATACTTAATTATTTATTTAAAAATTATTATAATTTTGATGAATTAATTTTGTAAAACCCGAATATTTACAAGATAACTACTTTCAAGAATATTATGTCTTGATTTATTCCGGTAGCCATTTTCTGATAGGCCGTTCAAAATTATATAAATTTCTGTATACTTAATAACACTAATAGTGTTTTGTAAAATATAAAATGAATATCGAATTTTTGTGTAAATATTATTCAAGTGAAAAATATACCACCAATGTAATGGCTGAATGAATTCGGCAGGCAGAGCTGAAGCCTCGCTTTGCTGGTTGCCTACAGTACAGGATTAATTAATGTGTTATTTACTGTAGCCTACTAGATAATGTATACTGTTAAATTGAAAAAGTTTGTATAATTAATGTTTGTGGTTTAAATCCTAGTAAAGGTAGTTACTTTCGTACGGATTTGAATGTTAGAATGTGGTTAGGGGTGTACTTTGATGGTTGGGGTTCAATTAACCATACTCTCTCAGGAATGGTTGGCCTGGGTCTGTACACGACTTCACCTCATTTATACGTCATACACATCATTTTCACGTCATTGGGTCATCTCATTGCTTATTGTTCTCAATTGAACAGATTGCAACGTACACACATTAGGGATTACAAAAAAAATATATATAGCAGATAATATCTGCCCTTAACAGACAGGTGGAGTGTCAAATTATTTACACTCAATCTGCACGTTGCAGGGCTAAAATAAATAGTTGTGTTTCTTATCACATGGTCAGCAAATTATAAATGAGCGAATCATTTAATAAGAGAAGAGGTAGAGGTGTACTGTGACACTAATCAGAGTTATCTCCTGTGAAAGTAATGAATTTCATTATACAGTTGGACCCTGTGGTGAATGAAGTGAAGGTGTCATTTGCAGAGTGGAAAATTTATGTGCTTTTCAGAGAGCCCGGCATGCTGATAAGCGTACTTTTCCACTGAGTGAGTTGTGGCAATTGTAAACCACTTGACTCCTCGTTTTACTTAGTAAAATCTCTACAGGTTCAAACCAGCCTTTCGGCTGATGACCTAAACAACAACAGTAAAAAATGTATTCTGTTAAATTGAAAAATCTGGTGTTAAACACTCACACAACTTTCTCTTGCCAATACAAATATTAAACAGTAATCCTAACATTAGTAATAAAACATTAGAAGTAAACAAAAAACTAACCTCAATAACATAACCTAATTTTAAACATGAGTGAAAGACGTAAAATGAAAATCGACCTCAGTCTGGCCTAAAAATACGGGAAATCACTCTTTCGCGCTAAACTAGGCTCTGTAGAGAAAAATGAACTAAATAAAAGTTGTCGATCTTAATTTTCTATAAATTTGATTATATACCCTTTTGTCGTGAAATCCATTCTAAGGCCAAAATCTTAAAAAAATCGATTTTTCCACTTTTCGTCAAAAAAAAAAAACAGAAAATCGCTAATTACCGCTAAACTAAGTATTATACCAAAAAATGTTTATAAATAAAAGTTGTAAAATTTTAAGTTTTCTACAACTTTTATTGTACAAATTTTTGTGCCACATTGCATATTAAAGCCGTAATCTTAAAAAAACAACGTTTTTACGAGAAAACACCCTCACCAAGAATTTCAGCACACATGACGCCTACCCTATATTGTAGAGCATAAAAAATCTAGTAAACCAGGCGATTTTTTAAAAAAATCGTAGGACCAGTTTTTGAGAAAATCGAAAAAAGTAAAAAATTACACGAATAAACTACTACTTCCGTTTGACCGATTTTGATGAAAATGTTCGTGTCGGGTCCGATAGTGGTATGTAACTTAAGTTTAAAGTTTTAAGTTCGTACGATGTTCCGTTCTTGAGATATTCTGTTCACACACACGCGCGCGGGCACACACACACACACACAGACCAATCGCTAAAAACATGTTTTTTGGGTTCAGGGTGTCTGAAAACGTGTAGATCCGGTGAAAACTCGATTTGTTAAAATCGACATGAAAACAATACTTTCTTTCCTGTATATTCATATAGGCAAGAGAAAGTAAAAAGTGTGTATCATTAAATGAAATAAATAAATAAACGTACAAATTATCAAACACCGCACTAATTAAATTACACAATCCGTTTTTACATACTATCCGTTAGACAGCTACTAAGAGACTGACGACTCACTGCTGACCAATCTAACTGAAATGTACGTCTACCAGTCGAAATAGTTCATAATTTTTTTCCGTACACCCGAGAAGAGTAAAACTAGAAGGGTGGATCAAAGAGCACTTGTTCCTAATAAACGTTGGAACGTTAATACACCGCATGTTGCAGCTGTCAAACTGAAATCCAGTCGTAACATTACTCCTTCGTCTACATATTTTGTTTTTATATTACCATCTCTCTCTTTCAAGGGTAAAAGAGTTATTTTTTTTTTTGTTAACCAACACTTCAATGAATTTTACAATTGTTTTTATACTTTTAAAACAAAAAACAACTTAATTTATTGTTAAAAATGTTATTTTTTACTTTTGTTTTTAATTTTATCTGTAGAATGAAATTTTTGATATTTGTAGCAAAAGTATTTACTCTGAAAACTTTTAAACTTAAAAATTAATTCTTTTTAAATTATTAATTTACGAGTAGAATAAAAAGAAATTAGTGTGAAACACGCACACGACTTTCTTTTGCTAATGCAAATAATGAAAAATATAACCTAATTTTAGAAATAATCAAAAACTAACCTCAAAAAATATATTTTTCATCATGAGTGAATAATGCAAAATGAAAACAAACTTTAGTTTGGCTTAATAATACGGAAAATCACTTTTCCACGCTAAACTAGGCTGTGTAGAGAAAAATGGATTAGACATGAGTTTGAACAGAGACCCCCAGTAGAGTTCGTTCATGGATGGCTGTCAGCTGGTCCCCATACTAAGTCGCTTGCCCAACCGGTGTTACTTAACAAATACAGTATAATACCGATTATCCGTGGTAATTGGGGGGATAACTATACCGGATAACCGGAAAACACGGATAATACAACCCAATTCGGTCGAGACCACTTATAGCAGCCGCGTCAGCTCGTGATCCGTGTGAGGAATTTCTGTTACGGCATGCAATGAAAGATTATAGCTACTATTCATAAAAAAAACATTTATCATAATGTTCTTGTCATTATAAAGTAACCTTTTGTTTTATTATTTCAATTTATTCTATAATATAGTAACCCTTTTACTTTTCTTTCATTGTATTTATTAATATTTAGTAATTATTTACAGTTTGAGTCAGGCAGTCCTCAGGAATTAAAATATGTACGTAGCATAGAAAATAAGGAAATTAAAAAATATATATTTCATAACATTAATTTATAGGCCTAAATAATTAGTAGCAAATTATGATTATGATTTTTTTTACCTCAGTAAAAAAAATCATAATCCATTTGGATTATGATTTTTTTACTGAGGTAAAAAAAAATCGAATGGTTAAGCCAATTCCGAGTCCTTTACGCGATTCTTCATCACAGTTTTTTATAACTGATGCAATAATTTGTCGCACTTCCGAATGAATTACCGCTTTATTTTTCCGGGAAGACATATTAAAATAAAACAAAAGATATGAAAAATACACGTTGAAATTTACCTAACACAAAACTAATAACTTTTGGCGCGTTAACACGCTTTAAATTTCAAAATAAAAATCACTTTAGTGATAAAAAATCATGAATAATGATTAACACATCCGAGACGCATTAGCACAAAATGTACAACTGTATATTGTGACACGTGTATCCGTTGTGAAAAGCAATAACATGTAGGCCTATAATAAATAAATACATAGACATAATAATAATATTTACATATTGACTAAATGTTTTTGTACTGCACGATAAGACAAATATATTAGTCACATTCTATTACGCCACCCGTCCCACTTCCCCAGGCGACAGAGATCATGAGCTGGCGCGCGTACAGTACGTCATAAACAAAACCATCAGTTACGCGTATGTTTTATTCTACTGATTAATACATGTTAATACTATCGGATATCGGAAATAAATAAACAAATTGTATTGAAATAAAAATATTTACTACATAAATTTATAGAAGTCTTACCTTAAACTACGTACCAAAAAATATCACAAAAAATCTGTTATTTTACTTTGTTTCATTTTATGCCGCAATATTTTTTCTTTTATTTTTCTTATATAACCACGAATATGTAAAATGTCCACGTAATCTGTGTCATCCTGATTTTTCATGAAAGTTAGTAATGTTTCGGCACCGGTTAAAGCTTCTTTGCAACTTATTTTAGGAGCTGGTAACGTGCTCGCCTCTCATCACGCGGTCTTGGGTTCGAATCCCACTCGGGCATGGCATTTTTTCATACGTTACAAAAAATTTATTTCATCCTTCACCGTCTGCATTAGCAGCAATTTGCAAAACAGTCGGACGTTAAACCAAAAAACAAAAATTTCTAGTGACCGCACGGTTAATCCAAACCCCGGTTAAACATCCACGGAAAATCGGTACTCTACTGTAATAGTGACCTTCTACCAGCTGACTGACTGGGCTGGCCCACCCGAAGGCCTCAATGCAATAATTAAACATTTTTACTTTCTCTTGCCTATATGAATATATAGGAAGGAAAGTATTGTTTTCATGTCGATTTTTCGAAATCGAGTTTTCACCGGATCTATACGTTTTCAGACCCCCTGAATCCAAAAAACATGTTTTTAGCGATTGGTCTGTGTGTGTGTCTGTGTGTGTGTCTGTGTGTGTGTCTGTGTGTGTGTGTGTGAACAGAATATCTCAAGAACGGAACATCGTACGAACTTGCAACTTGAAACTTAAGTTACATACCACTACCGGACGCGACACGAACATTTTCATCAAAATCGGTCAACCGGAAGTAGTAGTTTATTCGTATAATTTTTCAGTTTTTTGCGATTTTCTCAAAAACTGGTCCTACGATTTTTTTTAAAATCGCCTATTTTACTCAATTTTTTATTCTCTACAAGATAGGGTAGGCGCCATGTCTGCTGAAATTCTCGGTGAGGCTCTTTTCACGTAAAAACGTTGTTTTTTTAAGATTACGGCTTTAATATAAATTTTAGCGCAAAAACTTATATAATAAAAGTTGTAGAGAATTTAAAAACCTACAACCTCTGTTTCAAACATTTTTTTGTATGACGCTTAGTTTAGCGGTAATTTGCGATTTTCTGTTTTTTTCTCACGAAAACGTGAGAAAAATCGATTTTTTTAACATTTCGGTCTTAGTATGCATTTTACGACAAAAGTGTATATAATAAAAGTTATAGAAAATTAAACGATCTACAACTTTTGTTTAGAGAATTTTTCTCTACAGAGCCTAGTTTAGCGTGAAAGTGTGATTTTCCGTTTTTTTTAAGCCAAATTGAGTTCGATTTTCATTTTGCGTCTTCCACTCATGATTAAAATAAGGTTATGTTTTTGAGGTTAGTTTTTGTTCATTTCTAATGTTTTAATACTAATGTTAGGTTTATTGTTAATTATTTGCATTGGCAAGAGAAAGTTGTGTTAGTGTTTCACACCAGATTTTTACTGGTCTATAACCCACCGCGTTAGTCTAGAGGTAAAGTCGTCGCCGCCGCTAGTCAGCTGTTTAACAGCTGATTTTCGGAGACAAAGGTTCCTGGTTCAAATCCTAGTAAAGGTAGTTACTTTTATACAGATTTGAATACTAGACAGTGGTTACCGGTGTACTTTGATGGTTAGGGTTCAATTAACCGTACTCTCTCAGGAATGGTCGACCTGAGTCTGTACAAGACTACACAGTCTCATTTACACGTCATGCACATCATCCTCATCTGATTGGGTCATGGGGTTGCTTATTGTTCTCAATTCAACAGATTCCAACGTACACATATTAGGAATTAAAAAAATAGAAAAAATTCAATACTTAAACAGTTTTACTTGACTATAGATAGAGTACGATAAAAAAGGAAAACAAATGAAATTGTTTATTTGTTTATTTATAAGTTAGTATTTAATCAGCGAAAATAATATTTAGTGCGTGACAAAGTGATGTCTTTTTAATAACAAAGGAGAGAGAGAATTAATTTACAAAGTAATTTTGGCAAAAATAAAATACAGGGTGACCGCCTCCGTAGCGTAGTGGTTAGCGTGTTAGCCTGCCACGCGGAGGTCCCGGGTTCGATTCCCGGCCAGGGTTTGGAAATTTTCACGTGTCAAATCCCACAGTTAATGTTTCAGAACCTACCGTAGTCGCTAATAACCAAGCAGTTAATGCGACTTTAAAAAAAAAAAAAAAAAATACAGGGTGAAAGTTTAATAGGTACAGGGTCGTTTAAATTATGAAGCTTCAAGTAAAAAATTGTTTTTTTAAAATTAGTCTACGGCTTTTATATGCATTTAACGCAAAAATTAATATAATAAAAAATGTAGAGAATTAAAAATTTTTGTTTTTTCTTTTTTTTTTTTTTTAACGACCGACTGTTCTGCAATTACTGCTAATGCAGACGGTGAAGGATGAAATGATTTTTTTTGTAACGTATGAAAAGATGCCGTGCCTGAATGGGATTCGAACCCAAGACCGCATGATGAGAGGCGAGCACGTTACCAACTGCGCCAATGTGGCCGGCAGAATTTAAAATCGTAGGTACAACTATTTCAAACATTTTTTTGTATAACGCTTAGTTTAGCGGTGATTAGCAATTTTCGGCTTTTGTCTCACGAAAACGTGTGAAAAATTAATTTTTTTAAGATTTTGGCCTTAGTATGCATTTTACGACAAAAGTGTATAATCAAATGTATAGGAAATTAAAAGAACTACAACTTTCATTTAAAGCATTTTTCTCTACAGAGCCTAGTTTAGCGTGAAAGAGTGATTTTCCGTATTTTTAAGCCAAACTGAGGTTGATTTTCATTTTGCGTCTTTTACTCATGATTGAAATAAGGTTATGTTTTTTGAGGTTAATTTTTTGTTTATTTCATTCATATGTTTTATTACTAATGTTAGGATTATTGTTTATTATTTGCGTTGGGAAGAGAAAGTTGTGTGAATGTTTCACAACAGATTTTTACTTGTCTATAGATAGAGTACGATAAAAAGGAAAACAAATGAAAATTGTTTATTTGTTTATTTATAAGTTAGTATTTAATCAGCGAAAATAATATTTAGTGCGTGACAAAGTGATGTCTTTTTAATAACAAAGGAGAGAGAGAATTAATTTACAAAGTAATTTTGGCAAAAAATAAAATACAGGGTGAAAGTTTAATAGGTACAGGGTCGTTTAAATTGTGCAAATAATAATCGAGTGGGTGTGATATTGAAGTAAAAAGGGGATGGTGAGGGTGAGGGTAGGTTGTCACTTTATTTGTTAGGGGATGACCATCACAAGGGTGGGTATTGAAGTGGTTACGTCGACGTGTCAACGTATTTCCGATTCAATTACGTGTTCTTTTACGTGTCTGCCAATGACACGTATCAAAGATACGTTCTTGTTAACGGACCTCCAATCCTTTATACGTTTCAACATTTAACACTTTGAATGTGTGTGTGTGTGTGTGTGTGTGTGTGCCTTTAAACTTTCACAGAAAGGAAACCAGACATTGAGTGTCACCTCCATTACTAACAGACAGAAAGACGAACAAGCCGATAGACATGGTGAAAGGGTAAAAGCATAATGGGGAAACAACCAGAGTGACTTCTGAAACGATTTTTTCCTATCCATCCAAACTTTTCATCGATTTTTTGCTTTCTCAAGCCCTTACATACATATATATATAGGTAGAAAAGTATTGTTATCTTATCGATTTTTTGGAATAGATTTTTCACCGGATGTTGACGCTATCAGATCCCCAAATCGCAGACCTATCGCTAAAAATATGATTTTTTGGGTTCAAGGGTCTGAAAACGCGTAGATCCGGTGAAAACTCGATTTTGAAAAATCGACATGAAAACAGTTCTTTCCTTCCTATATATTTACATAGGCAAGAGAAAGTAAAAAGGGGAAACAACCAGAGCGACTTCTGAAACGATTTTTTCCTATCCATCCGAACAATTCATCGACTTTTACTTTCTCTTGCCTATTTGAATATATAGGAAGGAAAGTATTTTTTTTGTCGATTTTAAGAAATCGAGTTTTCACCAGATCTATACGTTTTCAGATCTCCTCAACTCAAAAAACATGTTTTTAGCGATTGGTCTGTGTGTGTGCCTGTGTGTCTTGTACGAACTTGAAACTTGAAACTTAAGTTACATATCACTACCGGACCCGGCACGATCATTTTCATCAAATTCGGTCAACCGGAAGTAGTAGTTTATTCGTGTAATTTTTCACTTTTTTGCGGTTTTCTCAAACACTGGTCCTACGATTTTTTTCTTAATCGCCTGGTTTACTAAATTTTTTATGCTCTACAAGATAGGGTAGGCGCCATGTTTGCTGAAATTCTTGGTGAGGCTGTTTTCACGTAAAAAAGTTGATTTTTAAGATTACGAATTATATATGCATTTTAACGCAAAAATTTTATAGTAAAAAATGTAGAGAATTTAAAATCGTACAACTTTTATTTCAAACATTTTTTTGTTAACGATGTTAACAATTAATATTTTTAAGATTTCGGCCTTAGTATGCATTTTATGACAAAAGTGTATATAATCAAATGTACAGGAAACTAAAAGAACTACAACTTTCATTTAAAGCATTTTTCTCTACAGAGCCTAGTTTAGCGTGAAAGAGTGATTTTTCGTATTTTTAAGCCAAACTGAGGTAGATTTTCATTTTGCATCATTCACTCATGATTAAAATAAGGTTATGTTAAGGTTTCTGATGTTAATTTTTTGTTTATTTCTAATGTTTTATTACTAATGTTAGGTTGTATTAGTCATTATTTGCATTGGCAAGAGATTGGTTATGTGAGTGTTTCACAGCAGATTTTTTGCTTTCTTAAGCCCTTACATGAATATACAGAGTGATTCATGAAGTTCTCCCCCCACTTCTACAGCACATTGTACTAGTAAAAATAATGAAAAAATGTTATATAAACATAGGTCCGAAAACGCTTCGTTAGCGAGTTACAGCTAGCGAAAGTTTCGCCTGGATTTCAGTTCACCAGGTGAAATGAGGTCTTCCTGGAATTGTGGTAAGGTAGATTAAGGGGCGAATTCAATCATTTCTTATGGTTTTTGATCTGATAAATTGAATAAAACAGGTCCCAGAACTGTAAGTTAAATAGTTTTTGAGAAAACCAGTGTCAAATGCAAAAAATGGAGTGAAAATCACATTTTTTCATCTTTGGGCAAGAATAACTTTGTTATTTCACCCAAAAACAGTTAAAAATTTTCAATAAAAAATGTAGAAAATTTTATTCTGAACAAACCGGTGTAAATAAAGTACACAGAAAGCGAATAGTTTTTGAGAAAACCAGTGTCAAATGCAAAAAAATGGAGTGAAAAAAACACATTTTTTCATTTTAGTTTTTCCGGTTAATTTTACTTTGTACTCTTATGAATAAAAACTCATTTAATCAAACATCTATTCGCTTTCTGTGTACTTAATTTACACCGGTTTGTTCAGAATAAAATTTTCTACATGTTTTATTGAAAAATTTTAACTGTTTCTTGGTGAAATAACACAGTTATCCTTGCCCAAAGATGAAAAAATAAGTTTTTCACTCCATTTTTTGCATTTGACACTGGTTTTCTTAAAAACTATTTAACTTACAGATCTGGGACCTGTTTTATTCAATTTATCAGATCAAAAACCATAAGAAATGATTGAATTCGCCCCTTAATCTACCTTACCACAATTCCAGGAAGACCTCATTTCACCTGGTGAACTGAAATCCAGGCGAAACTTTCGCTAGCTGTAACTCGCTAACGAAGCGTTTTCGGACCTATGTTTATATAACATTTTTTCATTATTTTTACTAGTACAATGTGCTGTAGAAGTGGGGGGAGAACTTCATGAATCACCCTGTATAAGAAGAAAAGTATTGTTATTATATCGATTTTTCGGAATAGATTTTTCACCGGATGTCCACGCTGTCAGATCCCCGAATCGCAGACCTATCGCTGAAAATATGTATTTTTTGGGTTCAGGGGTCTGGAAACGTGTATATCCGGTGAAAACTCAAATTCGGAAAGACGAAAATCTGCTGATTTAGTCTGCAAGAAAATCGGTACGAATTGTTGAAATATGTAAAGACTTTTTACCAAAAGACACGTTAAAATTTTTTTTTTTTTAATTCTTAATATGTGTACGTTGCAATCTGTTTAATTGAGAGCAATAAGCAACCCCATGACCCAATGAGATGAGGATGATGTGTATAAAGTGAAAATGAGACTGTGTAGTCTTGTACAGACTCAGGCCGACCATTCCTGAGAGTATAGTTAATTGAACCCCAACCATCAAAGTACACCGGTAACCACTGTCTAGTATTCAAATCCACATTAAAAGTAACTACCTTTACTAGGATTTGAACCAGGAACCTTCGTCTCTGAAAATCAGCTGTTAAACAGCTGATTTTCGCGACGGCTGTACCTCTAGACCAACCCGGAGGGTTAAAATTTAATCTCATCATCATCTTCAGTTCAAGGATTAGGCTGGATTAAACCTGTTCCGATACCCATCTTTTCCTCGGTGTCCCTATACCCCGTTTTCCTATTGGCTTGTAATTCATAATTTCAAGCGGTAGTCTTCCTGGTTCCATTCTATTTAAATGACTACACCAGCGTCTTCGATTGTGGATAATTAAAATTTAATCTTTAAATTATATTTCTAAGATGTTGTTTAGGTGGTCATCAGCCTGTAGGCTGGTTTGAACCTGTAGAGGTTTTACTAAGTAAAACGAGGAGTGAGGTGGTTTACCATTGCCACAACTCACTCAGTGGAAAAGTACGCTTATCAGCATGCCGGGCCCACTCTGCAAATGACACCTTCACTTAATTCACCACACAATCCAACTGTGTAATGCAATTCATTACTTTCACAGGAGATAACTGTGATTAGTGTCACCTAACACACCTCTACCTCTTCTCTTATTAAATGATTCACTCATTTAATTGGCTGACCATGTGATAAGAAACAGAACTATTTATTTTAGCTCTGCAACTGAAACAGATTGAGTGTAAATAATTTGACACTCCATCTGTCTGTTATGGGCAGATTTATTACTAATGTTGGGTTATATTGTTTATTATTTGCATTGGCAAGAAAAATTGGTGTGTTTCGCACTAGATTTTATAAGTTTTAAAATACTTTTCCTAGTTGCCTATGTGTTTTAGTTTAGGACAGTTTCTAAGATAAGTACACTCAAACCCTGTTTATTCGAACTAATTGGGACCAAACCTTTTTACACCCAATCTGCTCGTTGCAGAGCTAAAATAAATAATTTTGTTTCTTATTACATAGACAGCCAATTAAATGACGGAATCGTTTAAGAACAAGCGGTCCTGGGTTCGAATCCTACTCAGGCACGGCGTATCTTCATACGTTACGAAAAATAATTTCATCTTAATTACGCTCAGTTTTACACCCCAACGTCGTCGCTAATGACCTCGTAGTTGATGCGACGTTAAATAAATAAACAAAAAATTAAAAAAATTAAAAAAATTAAAAACATATTTTTTCTATGTAAAACATTGTTTATTTTTTAAACGCTTTTATTTAACTTACTCTTGGAAGCATCAAATCTTGCAACTTAAAATTTTAATACTTCTACCGTATCAATATGAATCAAACTTTGCACACTGTTTATCTTCGATGACAATACGCTGTGAAGGTGTTTGTAAAAAAAATTTTTTAAATTCTAAAATTTTATAACGCTTTTAATTTAACTTACTCTTGGATCCATCAAATCTTGCAACTTAAAATTTTAATACTTCTACCGTATCAATATGAATCAAACTTTGCACACTTGTTTATCTTCGATGACAATACGCTGTGGAGGTGTTTGTAAAAAAATTTTTTTTAAAAAAATTTAAAAAACGCTTTTATTTAACAATTACTTAAAACAATTAACTAAAAAGAAACAAATAAAAAAAATTTACAAAAAAAAATTTACAATAAAATCACAGAAAAAAAAATTACAAAAAAATAAAAAAAAAAAAATTAAAAAAAAAATTTAAGAAACGCTATTATTTAACAATTAATCAAAAAATGAACTAAAAAGAAAAAAATAAAAAAATTTACAAAAAAAATTACAAAAATATCAAAAAAAAATTAAAAAAAAAAAATTTTTAAGAACGCTATTATTTAACAATTAATCTTAGAAAAATGAACTAAAAAGAAAAAATTTACAAAAAAAAATCACAGACATTACAGTTAAAAATAAAAGCGTGGCGCATTAATATATATAATATTTTACAATAAATATTATAGGTATATATTAATGCGCCACGCTTTTATTTTTAACTGTAATGTCTGTGATTTTTTTTTTTGTAAATTTTTTTATTTTTTTCTTTTTACTTCATTTTTCTTTGATTAATTGTTAAATAATAGCGTTTCTTAAAAAATTTTTTTTTAAATTTTTTTTTAAATTTTTTTGTAATTTTTTGTCCTTATGATATTACAATTAAAGAATCAGAACGTGTTCGCCGGCCGCATTGGCGAAGTTGGTAACGTGCTCGCCTCTCATCATGCGGTCTTGGGTTCGAATCCCATTCAGGCAAGGCATTTTTTCATACGTTACAAAAAATCATTTCATCATTCACCGTCTGCATTAGCAGTAATTGCAGAACAGTCAGACGTTAAACAAAAAAAAAAAAAAAAAAAAAAAAAAAAAAAGTGTTCGGATAAGCGATGTTCGGATTAACAGTATTAATGTGTATTAAGTTAATAGTAGGTTAATATCAGATTTTTAGAACCGGTTTGTAAGACGTATGAATAAATTTAGTAAAACCGCTGGGGAAATTCATAAAACTAGAACACTAAAATAAAAATCTGGTGTGAAACACTCACACAACTTTCTCTTGCCAATGCAAATAGATAACAATAAAAAATTACAGATATTTATTATTTAATTAGTAATAAAACATTACAAATAAAAAAAACTAACCTCAAAAAACATAACATTATTTTAATCATGAGTGAAAGGCGCAAAATAAAAATCGACCTCAGTTTGGCTTAGAAACACGGAAAATCACTCCTTCACGCTAAACTAGGCTCTGTAGAGAAAAATGTTGTAAGTAAAAGTTGTAGATTTTTTTATTTTCTACAAATTTGATTTCATACACTTTTGTCGTAAAATGAGTACTAAGGCCAAAATGTTAAAAAAATAAATTTTTCACACGTTTTCGTGAGAAAAAAACAGAAAATCGCTAATTACCGCTGAACTAAGCGTTATACAAATAAATGTTTGAAATAAAAGTTGTAGGACTTTAAATTCTCTACATTTTTTATTATATATATTTTTGCGCTTAAATGCATAATAAAGCCGCAATCTTAAAAAACAATTTCTTTACGAAAAAACAGCATCATCAAGAATTTCAGCAAACACGACGCCTACCCTATCTTGTAGAGCATAAAAAATTTAGTAAATCAGGCGATTTTAAAAGAAAACGTAGGACCAGTTTTTGAGAAAATCACAAAAAAGTGAAAAATTATACGAATAAACTACTACTTCCGGTTGACCGATTTTGATGAAAATGTTTGTGTCGGGTCCGGTAGTGGTATGTAACTTAAGTTTCAAGTTCGAAGTTCGTACGATGTACCGTTCTTGAGATATTCTGTTCACACACACAGACCAATCGCTAAAAACATGTTTTTTGGGTTCGGAGGTTTTGAAAACGTGTAGATCCGATGAAAAATTGATTTTGAAAAATCGACATGAAAACAATACTTTCCTTCCTATATATATTCATACAGGCAAGAGAAAGTAAAACAATTAAAAAATATTCTTTTTATGTAAAACATTGTTTATTTTTGTCCTTATGATATTACAATTAAAGAATCCAGAACGTGTTCGGATTAGCGATGTTCGGATTAACCGTATTAATGTGTATTAAGTTAAATTAATAGTAGTTTAATATCAGATTTTTAGAACCAGTCTGTAAGAAGTATGAATAAATTTAGTAAAACCGCTGGGAAAATTCATAAAAATAGAACACTAAAATAAAAATATATGCTTTAGATTTACCGATATAGTACAACAGTTGAAGATGACTTCTGTTTTCCATATTTTTTTTAAAAAAAAATATGGATGTTATATTTGCATGTTAAAAATGTTTATTTAATATCAGTTATTTTTACGAAAAGATAAAACCTTGAGGGAAGAATGTTTTGTTTTATTTTTCTGTTTATATAAAACAAGTAAAATAATTATTTAAGAGACATCTGTCGCTCTGGGGATTCTTTCTTCCCCCGATTCCCCAATGCCAATTCCTCCTACTCACTCATGACCTTCATGATCAAAACACAAAACAGAAAACACCTCCCGGCATGTGTGTTTTACCAACAAAAGGTTATCTATCATACCAGGTGATTCCTTTTTATTTATCATTTTTACGTTGTGTGGGTGATCAGGTGAAAGGCTGGTTTGAATCTGTAGACGTTTTACTAAGTGAAACGAGGAGACAGGTGGCTTACTATTGCCAACACTCACAAAACTTTCTCTTGCCAGTGCAAATAACTAACAATAAACCTAACATTCGTAAAAAAAAAATTAGAAATAAACAAAAAACGAACCTCAATAAACATAACCTAATTTTAATCAGGAGTAAAAGACGCAAAATGAAAATCGATCTCAGTTTGCCTTAAAAGTACGGAAAATCACTCTTTCACGCTAAACTAGGCTCTGTAGAGAAAAATACTTTAAATAAAAGTTGTAGATCGTTTAATTTTCTATAAATTCGATTATATACACTCTTTTCATAAAATGCATACTAAGACCGAAACCTTTAAAACATCGATTTTTCACACGTTTTCGTGAGAAAAAAACAGAAAATCGCTAATTACCGCTAAACTAAGCGTTATAAAAAAAAAGTGTTTGACTCAAAATTTGTAGAATTTTAAATTCTCTACATTTTTTATTATATAAATTTTTGCGCTATAATACATATTAAAGCCGTAATCTTAAAAAACATATTTTTTACGTAAAAACAGCCTCACCAAGAATTTCAGCAAACATGGCGCCTACCCTATCTTGTAGAGTATAAAAAATTGAGTAAACCAGGCCATTTTAAAAAAAATTGTAGGACCAGTTTTTGAGAAAATCGGAAAAAAGTGTAAAATTACACGAATAAACTAGTACTACTTCCGGTTGACCGATTTTGATGAAAATGTTCGTGTCGGGTCCGGTAGTGGTATGTAACTTAAGTTTCAAGTTCGTACGATGTTCCGTTCTTGAGATATTCTGTTCACACACACACACACACACACGCACGCACACACGCACGCACGCACACACACACACACACACACACACTCACACACACACACACAGACACAGACACACACGCACACACACACATAGACACACACACACACACCCTGACCAATCGCTAAAAACAAGTTTGTGTGGGTTCAGGGGGTCTGAACGTGTAGATCCGGTGAAAACTCGATTTTGAAAAAACGACATGAAAACAATACTTTCCGTCCTATATATTTATATAGGCAAGAGAAAGTAAAAAATATACTTATCACCATGCCAGGCCCACCCTCCAAATGACACCTTCACTTCATTCGCCACAGAATCCGGCAGTATAATGTTAAAATTGATTACTCTCAGAGGAGATAACTCTGACTAGTGACACAGTACACCTCTACCTCTTCTCTTCTTAAATAGATCAGTCATATAAGTGGCTGACTATGTGATAAGAAACAGAACTATTTATTTTAGCCCTGCAACTAACAGATTGAGTGTAAATAATTTGACACTTCACGTGTCTGTTATGGGCAGATTTATTACTAGACCCTAATGTTGGGTTATATTGTTCATTATTTGCATTGGCAAGAAAAATTGGTGTGTTTCGCACTAGATTTTATAAGTTTTAAAATACTTTTCCTAGTTGCCTATGTGTTTTAGTTTAGATCATCAGCCTGTAGGCTGGTTTGAACCTGTAGAGATTTTACTAAGTAACAACGAGGAGTGAGGTGGTTTACCATTGCCACAGCTCACTGAGTGGAAAAGTACGCTTATCAGCATGCCGGGCCCTCTGAAAAGCACGAATTTTCCACTCTGCAAATGACACCTTCACTTCATTCACCACACAATCCACACTGTATAATGCAATTCATTACTTTCACAGGAGATAACTGTGATTAGTGTCACCTAACACACCTCTACCTCTTCTCTTATTAAATGATTCACTCATTTAATTGGCTGACCATGTGATAAGAAACACAACTATTTATTTTAGCCCTGCAATGAACAGATTAAGCGTAAATAATTTAACACTCCACCTGTCTGTTAGGGGCAGATTTATTACTAATGTTGGGTTATATTGTTTATTATTTGCATTGGCAAGAAAAATTGGTGGTTTTCGCACTAGATTTTATAAGTTTTAAAATACTTTTCCTAGTTGCCTATGTGTTTTAGTTTAGATCATCAGCCTGCAGGCTGGTTTGAACCTGTAGAGATTTTACTAAGTAAAACGAGGAGTCACGTGGTTTACCATTGCCACAGCTCACTGAGTGGAAAAGTACGCTTATCATCATGCCAGGCCCTCTGAAAAGCACATATTTTCCACTCTGCAAATGACACCTTCATTTAATTCACCACAAGGTCTGGCTGTATAGTAAAATTCATTACTTTCAGAGGAGATAACTGTGATTAGTGTCACAGTTCACCTATACTTCTTCTCTTCTTAAACGATTCACTCATTTAATTGGGTGACCATGTGATAAGAAACACAACTATTTATTTTAGTACTACAACGAACAGATTAAGCGTAAATAATTTGACACTCCACCTGTCTGTTATGGGCAAAAATTGATTAGTTAGTAGGTTATAATGTAAACGGAAAATGAAAACGAAGCATTTTCAGGGAAAAAGTTATTTGAATGACTCATCTTCTCGTTTTGCGTTCTCATATTACAAAAGACAAACAGTTGGTAGAGGAAGTACTCGAGTGAGTAAAACAAGTACATGTTAAAAGTTATGTGTTTTCGTTAACATAAACAAAACCTAAAGCTACGTTGCTTCCAAAGTACTTCCAACAACAGCCATCAGCACTTCCACTACTTCCACTTCCACTTCCACTTGTCTTTGCTCCGATATTAACGTACATCCATTCCAATATGGGTACGAGACAAACATCAACATATGTTCATATTCATAAAACACACATCTACCGAAATACAGTAGATGCTTCACTCAAGTGCAGCTAAATGAAAAACAAAATCAACTCTAACTAAACTAACAGATTAAGTTATTACTGGTGTACACTTTTACAAATAAAATATCTGGTGTGAAACACTCACACGACTTTCTATTGCCAATACAAATAATGAACTATGTAACCTTTTTACTTTCTCTTGCCTATATGAATATATAGGAAGGAAAGTATTGTTTTCATGTCGATTTTTCGAAATCGAGTTTTCACCGGATCTATACGTTTTCAGACCCCCTGAACCCAAAAAACATGTTTTTAGCGATTGGTCTGTGTGTGTGTCTGTGTGTGTGTGTGTGTCTGTGTGTGAACAGAATATCTCAAGAACGGAACATTGTACGAACTTGAAACTTGAAACTTAAGTTACGCACCACTACCGGACTCGACACGAACATTTTCATCAAAATCGGTCAACCAGAAGTGGTAGTTTATTCGTGTAATTTTTCACTTTTTCACGATTTTCTCAAAAACTGGTCCTACGATTTTTTTAAAAATCGCCTGGTTTACTCAATTTTTTATTCTCTACAAGATAGGGTAGGCGTCATGTTTGCTAAAATTCTGCGTGAGGCTGTTTTCACGTAAAAACGTTGTTTTTTTAAGATTACAGCTTTAATATGCATTTTAGCGCAAAACTTTATATGATAAAAGTTGTAGAGAATTAAAAATTCTACAACTTTTATTTCAAACAATTTTTTGTATAACGCTTAGTTTAGCGGTAATTTGCGATTTTCTGTTTTTTTTCTCACGAAAATGTGTGAAAAATTGATTTTTTTAAGATTTCGGCCTTAGTATGCATTTTACGACAAAAGTGTATATAATTTAAGTTATAGAAAATTAAAAGATCTACAACTTTTATTTAAAGCATTTTTCTCTACAGAGCCTAGTTTAGAGAGAAAGAGTGATTTTCCGTATTTCTAAGCCAAACTGAGGTTGATTTTCATTTTGCATCATTCAGTCATGATTAAAATAAGGTTATGTTTTTGAGGTTAGTTTTTTGTTTATTTCTAATATTTTATTAATAATGTTAGGTTTATTGTTAATTATTTGCATTGGCAAGAGAAAGTTGTGTGAGTGTTTCACACCAGATTTTTTGTTTAGTAACACCGGTTGAGCAAGCGACTTTGTATGGTGACCAGTTGACAGCCATCCATGAACAAACTCTACTGGGGATCCCTGTTCAAACTCATGTCTAATCCACGTCAAAAAAAATACAGCAAAAAGCAGCCATCAAATTAGGTAGTTGTCAATAATGTACAGTTCCCGGATAACAAATAAAAGCTGAAAAAAAATCTGGTGTGAAACACTCACACAACTTTCTCTTGCCAATGCAAATAATTAATAATAAACCTAACATTATTAATAAAATATTAGAAATAAACAATAAAACTAACCTCAAAAACATAACCTTATTTTAATCATGAGTGAATGACGCAAAATGACCATCGAACTCAGTTTGGCCTAAAAATACGGAAAATCACGCTTTCACGCTAAACTAGGCTCTGTAGAGAAAAATGCTCTAAAAAAAGTTGTAGATCTCTTAATTTTCTATAAATTTAATTATATACACTTTTGTCGTAAAATGCATACTAAGACCGAAATGTTAAAAAAATCGATTTTTCTCACGTTTTCGTGAGAAAAAAAACAGAAAATTGCAAATTACCGCTAAACTAAGCGTTATACAAAAAAATGTTTGAAATAAAAGTTGTAGAATTTTACATTCTCTACAACTTTTATCATATAACGTTTTGCGCTAAAATCCATATTAAAGCCGCAATCTTAAAAAGAAAAGTTTTTTACGTAAAAACAGCCTCAAGCAGAATTATCAGCAAACATGGCGCCTACCCTATATTGTAGAGCATAAAAAATGTAGTAAACCAGTTGATTTTAAAAAAAATCGTAGGTCTAGTTTTTGAGAAAATCGCAAAAAAGTGAAAAATTATACGAATAAACTACCACTTCCGGTTGACCGATTTTGATTAAAATGTTCGTGTCGCGTCCGGTAGTGGTATGTAACTTAATTTTCAAGTTTCAAGTTCGTACGATGTTCCGTTCTTGAGATATTCTGTTCACACACAGACACACACACACACACACACACACACACACACACACACACACACACACACACACACACACACACACACACACACACACACACACACACACACACACACACACATACACACATACACACACACACACACACACCCACACACACAGGCACACACACAGACCAATCGCTAAAAACATGTTTTTTGGGTTCAGGGGGTCTGAAAACTTATAGATCCGGTGAAAACTCGATTTCGAAAAATCGACATGAAAACAATACTTTCTTTCCTATATATTCATATAGGCAAGAGAAAGTAAAAAATACAGCAAAAAGCAGCGATCAAATTGGGTAGTTGTCAATAATGTACAGTTCCCGGATAACAAATAAAAGCTGAAAAAAAAATTCCCTAATATTTGTAGCCTACATTGCAATCTGTTCAATTGAGAACAATAAGCAACCCGATGACCCAATCAAATGAGGATGATGTGTATGACGTGTAAATGAGACTGTGTAGTCTTGTACAGACTCAGGCCGACCATTCCTGAGAGAGTATAGTTAATTGAACCCCAATCATCAAAGTACACCGGTAACCACTGTCTAGTATTCAAATCCGTATAAAAGTAACTACGGTATTCAGATGAAGTGAAGTCCCCTAGCCGTGGGAGTGAGAGAATGCATAACGCTCTCACTCGCACAACCCATACGCGCCGTTCCAATAACATTGTCGTATAATTATACGCATTGTTGTGAGCAAGCGTTTATGCATGCAGTAAACTAACAACCAAGATAACGATTGTAGTATGTTTTCAGATTTGGATTATAACGGTAAAGACCTTTGGGCGCATGCGTAGTTATGCCACATATCTCTGCCTCTCACTCGCTCGGCTATGGGACATTAGTTCGTCTGATACCTATACCTCTACTAACAGCTAAATGAAGCTAACAGCTAAACAACGAGCTAAATGAATGAAGCTAACAATGAGCTAAACTCTGAACACTAGTCAGAGTTATCTCCTCTGAGAATAATGTCATTTGCAGGGTGAAACGTGTGTGTGTGTGTGTGTGTGTGTGTGTGTGTGTGTGTGTGTGTGTGTGTGTGTGTTTGTGAACAGAATATCTCAAAAATGGAACATCGTACGGACTTAAAACTTGAAACTTAAGTTACATACCACTACCGGACCAGACACGAACATTTTCATTAAAATCGGTCAACCGGAAGTAGTAGTTTATTCGTGTAATTTTTCACTTTTTTGTAGTTTTCTCAATAACTGATCCTACGATTTTTTTAAAATCTCTTGGTTTACTAAATTTTTTATGCCCTACAAGATAGTGTAGGCGCCATGTTTGCTGAAATTCTTAGCGAGGGTGTTTTTACGTAAACAATTTGTTTTTTTAAGATTACGGCTTTAGTATGCATTTTAGCGCAAAAATGTATATAATTAAAGGTGTAAAGAATTTAAAATCCTACAATTTTATTTTAAAAATTTGTTTGTATAACGCCTATTTTAGCGGTAATTAGCGATTTTCTGTTTTCTTCTCACGAAAACGTATGAAAAATCGATTTTTTTAGATTTCGGCCTTAGTATGCATTTTACGACAAAAGTGTATATAACAAAATTTATAGGAAATTAAAATATCTACAACTTTTTATCAAGAGCATTTTTCTCTACAAAACCTAATTTAGCGTGAAAGAGTGATTTTCCGTATTTTTAAGCAAAACTGAGTTTGATTTTCATTTTGTGTCTTTCACTTATGATTAAAATTAGGTTATGTTCATTGAGGTTAGTTTTTTACTTTCTCTTGCCTATATGAATATATAGGAAGGAAAGTATTGTTTTCATGTCGATTTTAAGAAATCGAGTTTTCACCGGATCTATACATTTTCAGACCCCCTGAACCCAAAAAACATGTTTTTAGCGATTGGTCTGTGTGTGTGTGTGTGTCTGTGTGTGTGTGCGCGTGCGTGCGCGTGTGTGTGAGTGTGTATGTGTGTGTGTGTGTGTGTGTGTGTGTGTGTGTGTGTGTGTGTGTGTGTGCGCGCGCGTGCGTGTGTGTGTGTGTGTGTGTGTGTGTGTGTGTGTGTGTGTGTGTGTGTGTGCGTGCGTGTTTGTAGGACGTAGCAAACGGGGACTTTCGTCAGCTAGCACAACACGAAACGGGGAACCGTTGCAAGACGGGGTAGCCCTGTTTTGTTTTTCATTAAATTTCGCTTCAGACACGATCTATAAAGGATTTTGTGAACTAAAAGTCAAAAATTTTACCATTCTCCGTTTTGAGGTATCTGCGACATACACACTACGCACTCGACGTTCAATTTTTTGACACCAGGGCCGCGCTGTAATCGCTCTTCGCACGCCTATGCACGCCTCCGCACACTTTTTCGATGGAACGAGGAACCAGTTTTTATTGGCTAAAAGATTTTTGAATTAAATAATGTGATTGGCTCTCCCCTCCCATCGTCTTTTTAAATTTTAGAAGTCACGTAAGTGCTTTATCAATGCTGTTACCGCTCCGCCAGCAGAGCCGGTGTTATTATAAGTATTATAGAAAGAAAATACAAATACACAATTTTATATTTTGAACTAAATACATAATAATAACAAAAAGTTCTAATGTTGGACACAACACAAATAATATCAATTAATCAATTAATTCAAATTTAATCAATCATTAATGTTTTTAGCTTGATGAATCATCGATAAGTTAACTTTATACAATTAAAAAATACAAAAACATTGTTTAGTATCAATGTCTTCAATTTACATAACTTAACATTTTATTGTCAATATTCTGATTACTACTTTCATAGTTAAGAACCAAACACTGAATATTACTTAATAAAAAAGAACAATGTAATAATGTTCAAAAAACACAATAAAGCAACATAAATAAATAAAACAAATAAAATCCTGTAATTGAAAATTCCATTTACCAGATATACCTTGGGGATTTTTAAATCTCCAAAGTATTTTTTTGTAAAATAATTCAGTGGTAAGTAGTTTTCTTTTTTAATACAATTTATTTTTTTGTTTTAAATTGACTATTTACATTATAAACTTTTTAAAATAATAACATATACAAAATTTACAACAAAATGTTTTAAAACTTGACTAAGACTCACTTAACCAATCAGAAACGTTATCGTTTTACAAACAAATAACTAATTAATAACAATAATAATTGTGTTTTATTTACAAAACTTAGCCTACATTGAAAATAATACAATTTATATATACTAACTAGTTTTAACTAAATCACTTCAATTTCAAAATACAAACTTCACAACAGTTTGTACAATACTGACTGACTAAAAAAAAGATAGCCATTTTCGTAAAATAACAATAGAGTTTTCGTGAATGAAAAAGGATCTCAAATACAATGAATAATCTAGCGAAAGAAATAACAATATAGACGTAGTAGGACCAACAGAAGAAGACCATAGAATGTTTTACCCTGTACTATTTTTTTTATGTAAGAGTTGCCATCTCGAGGTATGACCTGTGTGAGATGGTAATATCATTGTTGATTTAAATTTACGCTCAGAGCGAAAAGAGACCCGCGGCCGACCAACTTAAAACATCTCAATAACTTGGAATGGGAGGTTGAACTAAAAACAGTTTAGGCTTTGAAAGGATAATATAAAGATACAAAGTAACCCTATTTAGTACTTTTCCAAAAATCATTTTATTTAAGTACTTGAAAGAAGATATCTATATCTTCAGTTCCCAATAGAAATTCCTTGACTCTCTTCAGAAATCTCGTTCGCACTTTACATTGTTTTATTTCTGTAGGCAGTAAATTATAAAATTTGGGTCCTAAGTACGAATAAAATTTCATGAAATGGCTACTATTTGGCTTAGGTACACTTACTTCTAATTTATTTCTTAAAATTTGTTTCTTTAAATTAATGTTCTCGTAACTCTTTTCACTTCGGTCAAAAAAGTTTCTAAGGACCTTATAAACGTAAAGGTTCTTAAAGGGAAGAACAGACAATTGTTTAAAAATGGGTGCAGATTGCTCTAACTGAGCCTTCCATGATATAATACGAATAAAATATTTTTGCAGTACGACTATAGGCTTCAGTGTTGTTGAATACGCACCACCCCATAAGGCCAATCCATATTCAAGTTTTGAATTTACCAGTGCATAGTAAACTGATTTCAACAAACTCATATCACACACGGTTCTTAATAAATAAAATATTCTTATATATTTAATTAATTTTAGTTTTAAATAGCTCACATGATTTTTCCATGTGACTCTTGAGTCCAAAACTAGTCCTAAGTATTTTATTTCTTCTACACGTTCTAATAGGGAGCAAGAACAGGTTTGAATTCCTGCACAAGCCAGGCTGTGATACTTTAGTTGTAATGGAAATTGAATTGATCGTGATACATTGAAAAACATATACAGTGGAACCTCTCTAATTCGTCTCGTTCGGGACCGAAGGAGTGACGAAATACAGAAAGTGACGAATTATGGAATTTGATATGAACGGTTAATAAATAACATACTCGTACGTATATTAGTTCCATAGAAGTCGAATTACATAAATGAAACTTACATTAACGATAAACACAATAAGTAATTCTAAGTCCTATAACTACAGTAAATTTGTATTAGTCTACGTATCTAGTTTTATACTACTTCAGAAATTCTGTATATGGTTGTACTTACATTTTCTAATTTGTAGAACGCAAAACACAGTAGGCGTTACCGAAAATAAAATTACAATCGAAAAAGTATACATTTGCAAAATCGATGAAACGAATCTTTAACTATGTATCACTTAACACTACAAAAAAATCACATTAAAATTTAGAAAACATTACTTAATTACACCAATATGTATGTAAAATGCCAAATTTATGTTTTGAAAAAGTGGGTTATTTTCTTTTCTACCAACGAGTTCTTTTCTTTTTCCACAGCCAACTGGCGAATTTGTCGTATTACAATTAATTTTGATAACTCTGCTTCTTTCTGTCTCTCATACCATTCGATTCACTTCGTCAGCATTCCTTCTATTTCTCGATTCATACCAATATTTTCAGTGCTTGAAACATATTCTTCGTTGCTATCTTCCTCAACAGGTGAATCTTTGTTTTGAACGTAGGCCACAATTTCTTTGTCACTTAAAATCTCGTACCCAAGTTCGTTAGCATCGTGCTCTATCCATTCAACTAATTCCTCGCCGGTAATATTTTTAGTCACAGGTATACTCTGGCACACTTCTTTTAATTCTGATAAGACATTGTTTGTTTCATTGTAAGAACGGATGCTACTAGTTTCTTCTCGGTCAGCCCACAGATTGTTCCAACAAGACTTAAGTGTTGTTTTCGAAATGTTATGCCATGCTTGTGATATGCTATATATAGCATCTTTGATTGTATACTTTTTCCAAAATTCTTGAACCTGCGTTTCATTTTCGGAAAATATCAAACTCTGCAGAAATATTTTCCTATAATGAACTGGGGAGGGCTGACGAATTATAGAAGGTGATGAATTAGAGAGGTTTTACTGTATTTAGTTTTGGGACTCATTATCATATAGCTACTTGTGAACCACCATCTTAGTGCCATTAAATCTGATTGCATATCGGTATGCAATTGTTCTAATGAGTTAGCCTTATAAAAAAGTGCCGTATCGTCTGCAAAGGCAATGAGGTCACCTTTAAACGATCCATTGCATAATTCATTTACATAGATAAGAAAAAGTGGTCCAGACAACACTGACCCTTGTGGAATACCAAATTCAACTGAACCCTGTTCGCTCAAGGTACTGTTTACTTTGGTTTGCTGAGTTCTATTTGACAAATACGTTCGAAACCAGTTCAGTGGTAAGCCTCGGACTCCTGCATCGTTCATCCTTGATAAAAGGAGAGAATGGTCTACAGTGTCAAAAGCTTTCATAATGTCAACAAATATCGCAGCACATAAGCTACCTCCGTTTAATGCACTATAAACATTAATCATGTAATCAAGTAGTGCTTTCTCAGTATTCAAACCTTCCCTAAACCCATACTGGGTTTTGCTAAAAAATTCTTGTTTAGATAGAAAACACATAAATCTGGCTTTGACAACCTTCTCGAGAATCTTGGAGAACACTGACAGAAGAGCAATCGGGCGATAATTAGTAGGGTCATATTTATCTGATTTCTTGTATAACGGTTTTACAATTGTTTTTTTCAATGCATCAGGAAACACGCCAGAGCTGAGGCTCTGATTAATAAGATACACCAAAATATCAACAATAACCGGCAATATATACTTTAACATTACAGGAGTAACATTATCAAATCCGGGAGCTTTTCGATTATTAAGTGAATTTATAATATTAGTTACCTCATAATTCGTAGTTGGGTAAAAAAACATACTATCATTGGTACATGGTTTTTTAAATAATCTTCTGTGCGTATCGTTATTTTGGGCTATTACAGAAATGTCTAAGTTTATTTGTTCCCTAAGACCTTTTGCTACTGTACAAAAAAAAGTATTAAAAATATTGGCTACCAACATTGGCTTATCAACAATTACCCCAGTTTCAGTTTTTAGTGAGATAGTTTGGCTTTGGTTCTTTTCATTCCCTTTGATATGGTTTATTGTTTGCCACTGTTTCTTAGCATCCTTTTTATTATTTTCAAACAATTTACTATAATGTAAATTTTTCGTTCTTTTTATTTGAATTTGCAGTGCATTTTGTAATGCGTTATAAGCTACTTTTAATTCCATATTATCAGGATGTTTTAAGCACCTTTTATATAACGCATTTTTCCTATCAATTTGGAATAAGAGGTCGTCGTTCATCCAAGGCTGTAATTTTTTTTTAAACTTCGATTTCAATTTAGGACTAGCCCTACTTCGTGACATTTCCATACATAAGTATAGTTTATTTAAAAACACTTGAAAACCTGTAGAAACATCACTTCCATACACGTCATTCCAATTGGTTTTTTTAAGTAGACTAAAAAGAAGTTTAAAGTTTAAAGGCTGGACCTTTATTTCTTTTGAAACAGTTTTTCTGTTTATTTTAATATTTAGACAAGCTGCAATCATTCTATGATCAGTAATATTACTATCAATTATGAGGCAGATCAACTCAGTGTAAAGTTTTACTTTGTGTCTAAAAAAAATGTGATCAATACATCGATACATCAGAACCAGACTGTGACATTTAAAAATCAAGACTTTTGAGAAATAAAGGAAAATAGATTTAGTAATAACTTTCAAATGCAGTTGCACAAAATCATTTGTCATTACCTACCTGAAAACCTTACAGCACTAATGAAAACACTACAAATTTATAATTCACAAGAAAAAAATCTTTATTTATGTGACTGATATGCTATAAAATAATTTTTTATTTGAATTTCTTGAATTGGAACAGTATGGCTTTGACAATTTAGTTCACCTTTCCTACATGTTACACTATGTCAGCATGTACTAACTATAGTTAAAATTTACGAATTTATAATTTAACTAGAACATTAGTTACAAGAACTGAATCTAAAATTTTGTTGGGGGGGAAAATATTATTATTATAAATAATTGTAACAAATGAATGTTAAATTCAATTTGTGTTCTAGTACATTTTTCTCAATAACAATATTAAAGACAAAAAACATGTTCCATAAACTTTTTTATACATAGGTATAATAAACACTGATAAATAAATAAACTAATGTAAAACATTGATAAAGACTTAAAATAAACAATATTCATAAGTTTATTTTCTACAAGAGTATAACTACAGTGCTAATAAAACTTTAAAAATACTTTAAAAATTCAGTGACTTTAAAATGCACAAAATTACAATACCTTATTAAAAATTCAACATACAATTATTAACGTAAAATTAATAAATTACGATATCACTGAGTACAAAGTAATAATTGAAACTAATTAAACCGACAAATTAATTCGACAATTTTTTTAAAAAGCACTGCCTATATTAAAACATTTTGTAGAACGGTAGCACTACACTTTAAGAAAAATTTTTTAAGCTTAGGCACATTATTTAAAATGATAGAATTAGGCAACTAATAAAAATGTGAACGCAAATAAACAATAATAATACTCTTATCCCTTTGATTGACCTAATCACTTTCAGAAGTAAGTTCTTTATCACAGTTTTTTTCCATGTTGATTGAAGAAGGTAAGCTTTTAAAATAGTCCCAGTGAACTTTAGGAATAATATGTTCATCGCACAATGACATCAAATCTTTTTTCTTCTTATCACTTATAATTAATTGTTGATCACAGTAAGCATGTTCAAGTTGCAACTTAGGCATCTTTCGCGAAGTTCTTGTTCGGACATCAATACTCATGTAACTTGTATCACTGTAGTTATTTTTATAAAAAATAGTAAATGGGCTTTTTTTTCAAAGTGCATTACCCTAATGTTATTCCAAACCACTTTTTGACCATTAGAGTTTTGACTGTAGTTATGTCCAAGAGAAAGAGCTAGTTTTTTGAAGTCGTAAATGTCGTCAGTGGTTATTTCAATTACATTGTAGGGGTGGCCAGTCTTTTTCGCAGATTTCAATACGGATACTAATTGTGAAGGGTGAGTGATAGAACCTCCTTTTATAATTCGTCTCCTTTCTTTCTCGATTGCTGCATGTATAGAATCATTTTCATTTTGAGTGTGGCCAGCAATAAGATACTTCTGTGTAATTGATTCAATATTACTGAAATTCTGTAATGCATATAAATACAAGGCAGCAATATTTTTATTCTTATTTTGCCCAATACAATTATCCGCGTATAAAATTAATTTTGTCACACCGATACTTAACTTTTTTTCAATTAATTGCAGTAGACATGAACTAACTTCATTGGCTCCTTTCTTTGCTGTTGTCTCTGTCTAGAAGAAGCAGGTGCCATGTTTTGACTGTATGTCAAAAGTAGTAAAATTAAAACATGAGAGTTTTCGTTTATAGTACAATGATGAACATTCTCCACAAGGCACAGACAGAACAGCCTCAAAGTCGAAACAAATAACAGCTGTTGTAAGTTTATTCTCATCGCAATTTTCAATATCTTTTTTCTTTTCTTCCCTACTTATATTTTTCTCTTCAATGTGGTGGTCATACTGTACCTGAATCTCAGCCCTGTCATTGATATTACGTTGTTGATAACTGGAACACAAATTACATTGATCTTTCTTTGGCTGATAAAAGGAGATATTAAATTCATGATTGAAAATCTGAGAGTAAACGTGTTTTTGGCAATTTTTTTAATATCCTCCATTCGATTATTTTTAATGCAGTCTTCATTGTGTTTCTTAACTTTCTCAACATAAAGATCATACAATCTTGTTAAGTTTAAAGATCCATCAACATACTGTCGTTTTGTCCTTGAACGACAATAGTGAGATGGAACTCGGTCTATTGATTGAATGTGTTCTCTTATGTCTTCTGCTTCAAGTATAATTTTGTTACTACATGGATGTTTCCCTCTTTTATCTTCCTCCACTGTCCCATCATCACGTACTTTCTGCCATGCGGTATGAACATATCTTTTACTTACACTCAATGTCCCAAGAAACATTGTCTTACAAACTCTTATCATATTATTGTTCTTTATAGAAAAAAAAATGAAAAATTTTTGGTCCTGTGACTGCTTTCACATGCATACCGATATTTTGGTTCTACAATTTTACAATGACGAATTATAAATTCCCGTTGTTTATTTATGTCACCCATAGACCAAAATGCACTTTTAATTTTTAAACGATCTTCTACGCCAAACTTAGAACTACATTTCAATCTACATTTCTCACTGCAGGGAGGTTTTAGTTGTCTTTCAGGAATAGCTGTGCCCGTAGAACTTATATAGGACTTACCACTATTCAGGTTTTGTTTACGTACATGTTTCTTCCATTGTACAGGCTTTGGAAGCCTTTTACGAGAACCACTGTCGGGAACAGATTCCAATGCCGTTGAAGGTGACAACGTTAGCTGACTGCTATCACATTTCTTTGCCTTACTCTTTCCTGAAACATCATTAATTTTGAGAACTATAGGCCTACCTATTTATTTTTAATATCAGTATTATAATTTTGTGTTCACATTAATTAAAGGTTACTTGTTGTTATGTCCAGTATTAAAGAATACATTACATAAAACAAAATTAGGGGGAAAGAATACTAAGGTGACAAATGGTAGAAATCAATTTAACTAATCGTTTTAACTTAATAAATTTAATAAGTTAATTATAAATAAATTAATTAAACTAAATGTGAACTGTTCTGTAATCAATGTTTCATTCTGATAGTATGCACGTAATCTGTGGTAAACATCATGTGCTCTGGTTCTCACAAATTGCATGTAATCTATGGAACCCATTCGATGATCGTAATAAATAAAAACTAAAAATTATAATAAAACTAATCGATGACTCATTCTGATAATATGCAGTATGTACTGGACCTTTGAAAATCTATTGTAAACATCTGGCTCGGGTTTATGAAAAAAAATTAATATTATCACATCCGATACAATGTCAATATAAAATAACAAAAATACGCCTATCAAGTTTCTAATCAATCCCAACCTTTTTATTTTTTTTGGCAGTCACAGTAGGTGTAACAATATATCTGCACTTTTAGAAAATGTAACTACTCCTTCCCACCATACACACAATCAATTTATACATTGACACGTGTTCGTTTTGTTAAGAACTTAGGAACATAAGAAACATAAAAAAAGATTGGGATTTTTAACTTTTTGACAGCATTTTTTTAAAAATCAGTATATTATAATTTATTGGTGTGTAGGTATTTTAACTACATATCGTATAAAGTACAATGCGTACCCATAACCTCATCGGGCTCATAAAGAGCAGCCACTAAAATTTCATTTTGAGGGGTGCAATTAACAATTTTAGTAAGTTTTGATTAGAAATACCTTTAGCACGTATACGTTGAGATGTGTTAGCTAGTACAGAGTCTTCATCGGCGTCATTGTCTGTTGTTGATGATGACCTATCGCTGATATTTACGTAATTAGGATCTTTGTCAAAGTCATCCTCAGTCATTTCCTCTATTAATTGAGAACTTTCATGGTTATTGCCTTCATTGTACTGCTGAAAATATAGAAATGTATATAATAGGTATCATTTACGAACAAATTCTTGTATTGCATCCTGCCAACCATTTAATTTATAAATTATTAGGCTACAATATAAACTATTCTTTCTTACCTTTCTTTTGGTTGCAATTTTTTTTAAACTTTTGATAGTTATGGAGGTACCATCTTCTTTAGAGTTTAAAAAAATTTAAATTAAATTTAAATTTAGAACGGTCTTTTCCATTCAGCCATATCAGGAAAACTCCAAAGTACAACGTGTTTAATATCTATTGTATGTTTTTCTATAAACGACATCAAAATAAAGTAGGCTGTCAATTCAACCTGTTTTTCGCTTTAAAAATATCAAGATTATGCTAATGAAAATTCACACAATATTCCGTAAAAGAAACTAGTCAAACATACCTGATTTAGTTCTTGATCTTCGAAGTCATTTGTGACTGTGTTCAAATTAAATTCATAATATGATGGCTTCTGTTCACAATTTATAATTTCATTGTATAAGTCTGGTTGTAATTCCTGCAAAAAGTACCCAGTGGATAATATTTTTATAACACAAAGAGAAGATCTGTACACACAGGTACCTAAAAACAACTAAGGCATTGACCTATTTTATAATTCAATCTTGAAAAATATGTACGCATACAGTAAGAAAATGTATTTAAAAAAAACATTGTTAGTTGTAGAACTATATTAAAATGAAATTAGGTACAGAAATAGATAATTAAATGTATTACACTAATATTACATACTTAAAAGTTAGGTACTAACCTGTATTTCTGTTAAATCTGGAGAAGGACTGGAGAATCTATCATCTTCTTCAATGGTTTCCTTCGTAGCTAAGTCAAATATTAATTTAGCTCGTGATGATATATTTGACATTTTTGAATATTAAAGATAGTAGCGACAAACAATTTATAAACATAAACGGAAACGGTAAAACTTTGAGACGACTAATAGACGAAACAAATGGACAGAACAGTAGACAGCGTGTTGCTATAACAAAATTTGGTGTGAACTGATGGATTGTAATAAAAGCATACTGTGACAACTCAAAACAGAACAGTCTGACTCGGTACTATGCGCCTCTCACGAACACGAAATTCTCTGAGAGCAATGAATTTCGTTATACAGCCAGACCTTGTGGTAAATGAAGTGAAGGTGTCATTTGCAGGGTGGAAGGTAGGTGCTTTTCGGAGGGCCTGGCATGCTGATAAGCATACTTTTCCACTCAGTGAGAAAGGCAAGGTAAACAACCTCACTTCTCGTTTTACTTAGTAAAACCTCTAAAGGTTTAAACCAGCCTTTTGGCTGATGACCTAAACAACAACAACATTAATTGTGAAACTAAATAGATTTTATGTAAAATGAGCTGAAAATTTGAATAATTTAGATCCCAGACATGTAACTAGAGTAATATTTCAGACATCTGACAAAATCTACCAAATTTGGTCTCGAAAAAATGTTTTCTTTAAGGTTTGAAGTCCTACATTAACTTTGTTAAATGGGTAACCAACATGTAAAATTATTAAACAAAACTTCTAAAGAATTTAATTCTGAAGAGAATGGTGTAAAATAGGCCAATAAAAAACAAATACAAAACTTACGAAAAAAAGTTTTTATTACACCGAAACAAAACAGAACTGTCAACAAAAATTTCAAATCACACAGAAAGTCCTTATTATACTTGGTAACACAATTTCAGTGTAAAAATTAGTATTTCCATGAAAGAAAGAAATTTCTTGCAAAATAATTTGCAACTTCTCTTAGAATAAGTTCCTCTACTTACAAGTCGTGAATTTATTTTCCAACAAGGTGGATCGGCTCCACATTTCTCCTTAGCCACTAGGAATCATTTAAATTAAACTTTCAACAACTGGATTGGGCGTGATGGACCGATCTATTGGCCTCCAAGGTCGCCTGACTTGACACCTCTTGATTATTATTAGGTACCTGTGATGTCGTAAGCTTTAGTATATGAAGAAAAAGTTAAAACAAGGGAAGAGTTTGTGATCAGAATTCATAACGCTGCTGAACTTATTCAAAACAAACGTGATTAAATACACAATGCCATTGAAGCAATTTTAATTAAGTACAATGGTGAATAACTTATACTGTGGTGGAGCCTATTTTGAACAATTTTCGTAGTACAGTAGTAAATTGTAATTTTTCTACTGTATTAGGCCTACCTCTCTAATTGAAGTTTTGTATTTGCTTTGTTTTCTTTAAGTGTTACCAAGTATTACAAGGACTTTTTGTGCGATTTGAAATTTTTGTTTACAGTTTTTTTTTGTTTTGCTGTAATAAAAACCTTTTTTCGTGAGTTTTATTTGTTCTTTTTATTAGACTATTTTACATCATTCTCTTCAAAATTAAATTGTCTACAAGTTTTGTTTAAAAATTTTACGTGTTTGTTACCCATTTAACAAAGTTAATGTAGGTACTTCAAACCTTAAAGAAAACAGTTTTTCGAGACCAGATTTGGTGTATTTCGTCATATCTCAAGAACAATTCTAGTTACAGATCTGGGGTTTGTTATTCAATTTTTCAGCTCATTTACATGAAATCTATTTAGTTTCAAAACTGAATTAACGCTCTAGAAATTTCTGCAGGGTTTCATTTCTGCGGGGGAACTGAAACCCGGACGAACATTTTCGCCAGCTGTAACTCGCTAACGAAGCGATTCCGGATCTATGTTTACATTAACTTTTTATCTTATTTTTGGTTGTAGTTCACCTCCGAAGTATCTCCGCTTCTTCGTGAATCACTCTGTATGGTGCCTTAGGGTACAAAACAAAGTATACCCATGGTCAGTTTGCCGATACCCCTCCCGTACCTAGCCAGGATAACAAATGGAGTTCCTTTGGTTATGATTTTTTCTCGCGATGTGGTCATCGAAAAGCTCAAATTGTACAGGATAATAGTTGAGCTGAGCGCCTATTTGCGGAAATTTTTTGAACTTGAAGATCGTGATTTAAACATTTAAATCTTTTTAAAATTAAAACTCTCAGAGTATACATAAAATTGTAATTAAAATTAAATTTTCATTTGAGAAAAATACCCCTACGAATTTTTTTAGATTTTATCAAGGTATAATTGACTTTTCACTATTTTTGCAGTTTGTACGGTTTTTAGGATCCTGCAGTAGGCCTACACCCGACAAAAATTTTGGATTCTAATTTTTTACATTGTATAGGTACCCTGGAGTACATAATTTTGTCCATTTCTAACGGTTTTACAGCTAAAAGAACATTTTGAAGCTGTTTTCAGCCGGTAAAAATTGACTATACACCAATATAAAAATACGTAAATAAACAAATGTGAGGTCGAAAATTGGGGTAGAGAACAGGAAAGTTATTCTAATGCACGGAACGCGAAAAGGCAACTTATTTGGCATTCGCTTGGAGGTGCAAAGGAAAACTGTACAAAAATGTCCACGCCAGCCAAACGTGTACAATCTCTGTAATTGCAATTGATTGTCAGTATTTTCCAGTGTCCATCTTCACGTCAACTTATTAATTGTCCATTAAACAGGTCTTTCAATAATAAAACAAAACAAGCGAAAATGAATTTCATGACACAATACAAAGATCTTATACATAGTACTGTGCTTTTTCGTATCCGGTTGTTTTACGTTGCTTAATAATTCTTTTAAAGGTTTGGTAGTAGGCTATTCTTATTTTATATTTAAAAAATTAATATTCATGCTCCTTCAGAAATAATGCACTCTCATAAGTTTAAATGCATGGAAACTTTAGAATATTTAGTTTTTTTAAAAAAGGATTTACAAGAATCACCCTGTTTTGCTTTTAATGTGGCCTGAACATGCCAATTTTTGCATCCTGAGGACTGCATCTACTTTTCCCAGAGATCTCTAAGATGTAACAAATTTTAAATGTGAGAATATGAAGTAAGCATAATAAATACTGAGAAGTAATGATAAATGCTCAGAATTTGTTTAAGCGTTTTAAGGCGTAACAGTCTACTATTTAATGTTATTGCAAATAAATTTGTATGACTGTCTCAAGATAGTTCGCTGTCTAACGCGACTCCTAAAAATTTTTACATTCCACAATAGACACTGAAAATATTTTCGTAATGATCACTATTTTTGCAGTTTACATACTACTATATTGAAAGTAGTTCCACTACGATACACTAATCAATCAGTGAGAGTAATTGGCGGTTTTTATGTGAATAGGTAATGGAGGTATTTGTTAACACACATTACATAAAAATACCGGTGTATGTTCCTAGACGAACAACGATGAACTGAAAGACTTGATACACGATTAAATCAGTCTATATTTTTCAAAATCAATTAAAAAAAACGTACGTTTGTTTGGGTACGATGAAGCAGTGAAGGCGCCTTTACTGCTATTGTATACATATCAGTACTTCACCGACTTCACCGACAAAGTCGGTGAAGTGACTTTATCGGTCACCGATAAAGTCGGTCATTTATGTGTTATTCGCTCTTGACATTGACAAAAATGTATATCTTAATGTTTACATTTTATGAATATATTGGGACACTTATAGCTGAGGTCCGTTTCGGGATCTGGGTAAGATAAATAATTAAAGAACTATTCGTTTACAAAATTACAAGTATTTATTACAAATTATAAACTACAAAATAAAATTCTACAAATAAACTACAATTACTACAATTAATGCACTTAATAAATAATGAACTAATTGCAATAAATTAATGCAATACTCACAATAATATTTTCAAGAATTTTTTAAATTAAAATTTAATTCTAATTAATTTTATTCTTGAAATAAATTTTTCAAACAAATTTTTCAGTTATAGATTTATATTAATAATGATGATGATGAAACTTATCGCCTTGAAACGCGTGCTAGTACAAAAACTAGTAAGTACTTGTTGTACGGCATTTTAATAAAAAAATTGTGATAATTTACATCCAAAAAAAATAATAAAATATAAAATTGTAAAAATTTACATCCAGCAATTCAGGTAAAGATGGAAGCAATTCCAACGTATGATTCTGTTTCAGGCGGATAAATATGACAAACTTATAAGGGATTCTTTCACAGCTAGGAAATCTTACAAAATGAATACGTTGCACTACAACTAAGGGAAGTTTCTTTATGCATTGCGATGATAAGCAACGTCGTGCGACACGACGTTGCCGTTCAGGAAACCTGAAGGTCATACTTGGTTGTTTTCCCGCCTTCCCCGTTTTGGGAGTGCGAAATTCCCCGTTGAGAAAAACCGTTAGTACCCCTTTTCGTCGGTTAAATTCAGACAGGGAAAAAATGTTTTTATTAAAAACCAAACATGTATTGTAGGTAATGAGATTAACTTTTACTAAAATTTTACAATTTTAATTAAATGCACTTACGCTAAAGGGGAGCACCCGTTTTGACGGTTTTGTGCGTGGTACCCCGTGACCTACCTCCTACAAGTATGTGTGTGTGTGTGTGTGTGTGTGTGTGTGTGTGTGTGTGTGTGCGTGTTTGTAGGACGTAGCAAACGGGGACTTTCGTCAGCTAGCACAACACGAAACGGGGAACCGTTGCAAGACGGGGTAGCCCTGTTTTGTTTTTCATTAAATTTCGCTTCAGACACGATCTATAAAGGATTTTGTGAACTAAAAGTCAAAAATTTTACCATTCTCCGTTTTGAGGTATCTGCGACATACACACTACGCACTCGACGTTCAATTTTTTGACACCAGGGCCGCGCTGTAATCGCTCTTCGCACGCCTATGCACGCCTCCGCACACTTTTTCGATGGAACGAGGAACCAGTTTTTATTGGCTAAAAGATTTTTGAATTAAATAATGTGATTGGCTCTCCCCTCCCATCGTCTTTTTAAATTTTAGAAGTCACGTAAGTGCTTTATCAATGCTGTTACCGCTCCGCCAGCAGAGCCGGTGTTATTATAAGTATTATAGAAAGAAAATACAAATACACAATTTTATATTTTGAACTAAATACATAATAATAACAAAAAGTTCTAATGTTGGACACAACACAAATAATATCAATTAATCAATTAATTCAAATTTAATCAATCATTAATGTTTTTAGCTTGATGAATCATCGATAAGTTAACTTTATACAATTAAAAAATACAAAAACATTGTTTAGTATCAATGTCTTCAATTTACATAACTTAACATTTTATTGTCAATATTCTGATTACTACTTTCATAGTTAAGAACCAAACACTGAATATTACTTAATAAAAAAGAACAATGTAATAATGTTCAAAAAACACAATAAAGCAACATAAATAAATAAAACAAATAAAATCCTGTAATTGAAAATTCCATTTACCAGATATACCTTGGGGATTTTTAAATCTCCAAAGTATTTTTTTGTAAAATAATTCAGTGGTAAGTAGTTTTCTTTTTTAATACAATTTATTTTTTTGTTTTAAATTGACTATTTACATTATAAACTTTTTAAAATAATAACATATACAAAATTTACAACAAAATGTTTTAAAACTTAACTAAGACTCACTTAACCAATCAGAAACGTTATCGTTTTACAAACAAATAACTAATTAATAACAATAATAATTGTGTTTTATTTACAAAACTTAGCCTACATTGAAAATAATACAATTTATATATACTAACTAGTTTTAACTAAATCACTTCAATTTCAAAATACAAACTTCACAACAGTTTGTACAATACTGACTGACTAAAAAAAAGATAGCCATTTTCGTAAAATAACAATAGAGTTTTCGTGAATGAAAAAGGATCTCAAATACAATGAATAATCTAGCGAAAGAAATAACAATATAGACGTAGTAGGACCAACAGAAGAAGACCATAGAATGTTTTACCCTGTACTATTTTTTTTATGTAAGAGTTGCCATCTCGAGGTATGACCTGTGTGAGATGGTAATATCATTGTTGATTTAAATTTACGCTCAGAGCGAAAAGAGACCCGCGGCCGACCAACTTAAAACATCTCAATAACTTGGAATGGGAGGTTGAACTAAAAACAGTTTAGGCTTTGAAAGGATAATATAAAGATACAAAGTAACCCTATTTAGTACTTTTCCAAAAATCATTTTATTTAAGTACTTGAAAGAAGATATCTATATCTTCAGTTCCCAATAGAAATTCCTTGACTCTCTTCAGAAATCTCGTTCGCACTTTACATTGTTTTATTTCTGTAGGCAGTAAATTATAAAATTTGGGTCCTAAGTACGAATAAAATTTCATGAAATGGCTACTATTTGGCTTAGGTACACTTACTTCTAATTTATTTCTTAAAATTTGTTTCTTTAAATTAATGTTCTCGTAACTCTTTTCACTTCGGTCAAAAAAGTTTCTAAGGACCTTATAAACGTAAAGGTTCTTAAAGGGAAGAACAGACAATTGTTTAAAAATGGGTGCAGATTGCTCTAACTGAGCCTTCCATGATATAATACGAATAAAATATTTTTGCAGTACGACTATAGGCTTCAGTGTTGTTGAATACGCACCACCCCATAAGGCCAATCCATATTCAAGTTTTGAATTTACCAGTGCATAGTAAACTGATTTCAACAAACTCATATCACACACGGTTCTTAATAAATAAAATATTCTTATATATTTAATTAATTTTAGTTTTAAATAGCTCACATGATTTTTCCATGTGACTCTTGAGTCCAAAACTAGTCCTAAGTATTTTATTTCTTCTACACGTTCTAATAGGGAGCAAGAACAGGTTTGAATTCCTGCACAAGCCAGGCTGTGATACTTTAGTTGTAATGGAAATTGAATTGATCGTGATACATTGAAAAACATATACAGTGGAACCTCTCTAATTCGTCTCGTTCGGGACCGAAGGAGTGACGAAATACAGAAAGTGACGAATTATGGAATTTGATATGAACGGTTAATAAATAACATACTCGTACGTATATTAGTTCCATAGAAGTCGAATTACATAAATGAAACTTACATTAACGATAAACACAATAAGTAATTCTAAGTCCTATAACTACAGTAAATTTGTATTAGTCTACGTATCTAGTTTTATACTACTTCAGAAATTCTGTATATGGTTGTACTTACATTTTCTAATTTGTAGAACGCAAAACACAGTAGGCGTTACCGAAAATAAAATTACAATCGAAAAAGTATACATTTGCAAAATCGATGAAACGAATCTTTAACTATGTATCACTTAACACTACAAAAAAATCACATTAAAATTTAGAAAACATTACTTAATTACACCAATATGTATGTAAAATGCCAAATTTATGTTTTGAAAAAGTGGGTTATTTTCTTTTCTACCAACGAGTTCTTTTCTTTTTCCACAGCCAACTGGCGAATTTGTCGTATTACAATTAATTTTGATAACTCTGCTTCTTTCTGTCTCTCATACCATTCGATTCACTTCGTCAGCATTCCTTCTATTTCTCGATTCATACCAATATTTTCAGTGCTTGAAACATATTCTTCGTTGCTATCTTCCTCAACAGGTGAATCTTTGTTTTGAACGTAGGCCACAATTTCTTTGTCACTTAAAATCTCGTACCCAAGTTCGTTAGCATCGTGCTCTATCCATTCAACTAATTCCTCGCCGGTAATATTTTTAGTCACAGGTATACTCTGGCACACTTCTTTTAATTCTGATAAGACATTGTTTGTTTCATTGTAAGAACGGATGCTACTAGTTTCTTCTCGGTCAGCCCACAGATTGTTCCAACAAGACTTAAGTGTTGTTTTCGAAATGTTATGCCATGCTTGTGATATGCTATATATAGCATCTTTGATTGTATACTTTTTCCAAAATTCTTGAACCTGCGTTTCATTTTCGGAAAATATCAAACTCTGCAGAAATATTTTCCTATAATGAACTGGGGAGGGCTGACGAATTATAGAAGGTGATGAATTAGAGAGGTTTTACTGTATTTAGTTTTGGGACTCATTATCATATAGCTACTTGTGAACCACCATCTTAGTGCCATTAAATCTGATTGCATATCGGTATGCAATTGTTCTAATGAGTTAGCCTTATAAAAAAGTGCCGTATCGTCTGCAAAGGCAATGAGGTCACCTTTAAACGATCCATTGCATAATTCATTTACATAGATAAGAAAAAGTGGTCCAGACAACACTGACCCTTGTGGAATACCAAATTCAACTGAACCCTGTTCGCTCAAGGTACTGTTTACTTTGGTTTGCTGAGTTCTATTTGACAAATACGTTCGAAACCAGTTCAGTGGTAAGCCTCGGACTCCTGCATCGTTCATCCTTGATAAAAGGAGAGAATGGTCTACAGTGTCAAAAGCTTTCATAATGTCAACAAATATCGCAGCACATAAGCTACCTCCGTTTAATGCACTATAAACATTAATCATGTAATCAAGTAGTGCTTTCTCAGTATTCAAACCTTCCCTAAACCCATACTGGGTTTTGCTAAAAAATTCTTGTTTAGATAGAAAACACATAAATCTGGCTTTGACAACCTTCTCGAGAATCTTGGAGAACACTGACAGAAGAGCAATCGGGCGATAATTAGTAGGGTCATATTTATCTGATTTCTTGTATAACGGTTTTACAATTGTTTTTTTCAATGCATCAGGAAACACGCCAGAGCTGAGGCTCTGATTAATAAGATACACCAAAATATCAACAATAACCGGCAATATATACTTTAACATTACAGGAGTAACATTATCAAATCCGGGAGCTTTTCGATTATTAAGTGAATTTATAATATTAGTTACCTCATAATTCGTAGTTGGGTAAAAAAACATACTATCATTGGTACATGGTTTTTTAAATAATCTTCTGTGCGTATCGTTATTTTGGGCTATTACAGAAATGTCTAAGTTTATTTGTTCCCTAAGACCTTTTGCTACTGTACAAAAAAAAGTATTAAAAATATTGGCTACCAACATTGGCTTATCAACAATTACCCCAGTTTCAGTTTTTAGTGAGATAGTTTGGCTTTGGTTCTTTTCATTCCCTTTGATATGGTTTATTGTTTGCCACTGTTTCTTAGCATCCTTTTTATTATTTTCAAACAATTTACTATAATGTAAATTTTTCGTTCTTTTTATTTGAATTTGCAGTGCATTTTGTAATGCGTTATAAGCTACTTTTAATTCCATATTATCAGGATGTTTTAAGCACCTTTTATATAACGCATTTTTCCTATCAATTTGGAATAAGAGGTCGTCGTTCATCCAAGGCTGTAATTTTTTTTTAAACTTCGATTTCAATTTAGGACTAGCCCTACTTCGTGACATTTCCATACATAAGTATAGTTTATTTAAAAACACTTGAAAACCTGTAGAAACATCACTTCCATACACGTCATTCCAATTGGTTTTTTTAAGTAGACTAAAAAGAAGTTTAAAGTTTAAAGGCTGGACCTTTATTTCTTTTGAAACAGTTTTTCTGTTTATTTTAATATTTAGACAAGCTGCAATCATTCTATGATCAGTAATATTACTATCAATTATGAGGCAGATCAACTCAGTGTAAAGTTTTACTTTGTGTCTAAAAAAAATGTGATCAATACATCGATACATCAGAACCAGACTGTGACATTTAAAAATCAAGACTTTTGAGAAATAAAGGAAAATAGATTTAGTAATAACTTTCAAATGCAGTTGCACAAAATCATTTGTCATTACCTACCTGAAAACCTTACAGCATTAATGAAAACACTACAAATTTATAATTCACAAGAAAAAAATCTTTATTTATGTGACTGATATGCTATAAAATAATTTTTTATTTGAATTTCTTGAATTGGAACAGTATGGCTTTGACAATTTAGTTCACCTTTCCTACATGTTACACTATGTCAGCATGTACTAACTATAGTTAAAATTTACGAATTTATAATTTAACTAGAACATTAGTTACAAGAACTGAATCTAAAATTTTGTTGGGGGGGAAAATATTATTATTATAAATAATTGTAACAAATGAATGTTAAATTCAATTTGTGTTCTAGTACATTTTTCTCAATAACAATATTAAAGACAAAAAACATGTTCCATAAACTTTTTTATACATAGGTATAATAAACACTGATAAATAAATAAACTAATGTAAAACATTGATAAAGACTTAAAATAAACAATATTCATAAGTTTATTTTCTACAAGAGTATAACTACAGTGCTAATAAAACTTTAAAAATACTTTAAAAATTCAGTGACTTTAAAATGCACAAAATTACAATACCTTATTAAAAATTCAACATACAATTATTAACGTAAAATTAATAAATTACGATATCACTGAGTACAAAGTAATAATTGAAACTAATTAAACCGACAAATTAATTCGACAATTTTTTTAAAAAGCACTGCCTATATTAAAACATTTTGTAGAACGGTAGCACTACACTTTAAGAAAAATTTTTTAAGCTTAGGCACATTATTTAAAATGATAGAATTAGGCAACTAATAAAAATGTGAACGCAAATAAACAATAATAATACTCTTATCCCTTTGATTGACCTAATCACTTTCAGAAGTAAGTTCTTTATCACAGTTTTTTTCCATGTTGATTGAAGAAGGTAAGCTTTTAAAATAGTCCCAGTGAACTTTAGGAATAATATGTTCATCGCACAATGACATCAAATCTTTTTTCTTCTTATCACTTATAATTAATTGTTGATCACAGTAAGCATGTTCAAGTTGCAACTTAGGCATCTTTCGCGAAGTTCTTGTTCGGACATCAATACTCATGTAACTTGTATCACTGTAGTTATTTTTATAAAAAATAGTAAATGGGCTTTTTTTTCAAAGTGCATTACCCTAATGTTATTCCAAACCACTTTTTGACCATTAGAGTTTTGACTGTAGTTATGTCCAAGAGAAAGAGCTAGTTTTTTGAAGTCGTAAATGTCGTCAGTGGTTATTTCAATTACATTGTAGGGGTGGCCAGTCTTTTTCGCAGATTTCAATACGGATACTAATTGTGAAGGGTGAGTGATAGAACCTCCTTTTATAATTCGTCTCCTTTCTTTCTCGATTGCTGCATGTATAGAATCATTTTCATTTTGAGTGTGGCCAGCAATAAGATACTTCTGTGTAATTGATTCAATATTACTGAAATTCTGTAATGCATATAAATACAAGGCAGCAATATTTTTATTCTTATTTTGCCCAATACAATTATCCGCGTATAAAATTAATTTTGTCACACCGATACTTAACTTTTTTTCAATTAATTGCAGTAGACATGAACTAACTTCATTGGCTCCTTTCTTTGCTGTTGTCTCTGTCTAGAAGAAGCAGGTGCCATGTTTTGACTGTATGTCAAAAGTAGTAAAATTAAAACATGAGAGTTTTCGTTTATAGTACAATGATGAACATTCTCCACAAGGCACAGACAGAACAGCCTCAAAGTCGAAACAAATAACAGCTGTTGTAAGTTTATTCTCATCGCAATTTTCAATATCTTTTTTCTTTTCTTCCCTACTTATATTTTTCTCTTCAATGTGGTGGTCATACTGTACCTGAATCTCAGCCCTGTCATTGATATTACGTTGTTGATAACTGGAACACAAATTACATTGATCTTTCTTTGGCTGATAAAAGGAGATATTAAATTCATGATTGAAAATCTGAGAGTAAACGTGTTTTTGGCAATTTTTTTAATATCCTCCATTCGATTATTTTTAATGCAGTCTTCATTGTGTTTCTTAACTTTCTCAACATAAAGATCATACAATCTTGTTAAGTTTAAAGATCCATCAACATACTGTCGTTTTGTCCTTGAACGACAATAGTGAGATGGAACTCGGTCTATTGATTGAATGTGTTCTCTTATGTCTTCTGCTTCAAGTATAATTTTGTTACTACATGGATGTTTCCCTCTTTTATCTTCCTCCACTGTCCCATCATCACGTACTTTCTGCCATGCGGTATGAACATATCTTTTACTTACACTCAATGTCCCAAGAAACATTGTCTTACAAACTCTTATCATATTATTGTTCTTTATAGAAAAAAAAATGAAAAATTTTTGGACCTGTGACTGCTTTCACATGCATACCGATATTTTGGTTCTACAATTTTACAATGACGAATTATAAATTCCCGTTGTTTATTTATGTCACCCATAGACCAAAATGCACTTTTAATTTTTAAACGATCTTCTACGCCAAACTTAGAACTACATTTCAATCTACATTTCTCACTGCAGGGAGGTTTTAGTTGTCTTTCAGGAATAGCTGTGCCCGTAGAACTTATATAGGACTTACCACTATTCAGGTTTTGTTTACGTACATGTTTCTTCCATTGTACAGGCTTTGGAAGCCTTTTACGAGAACCACTGTCGGGAACAGATTCCAATGCCGTTGAAGGTGACAACGTTAGCTGACTGCTATCACATTTCTTTGCCTTACTCTTTCCTGAAACATCATTAATTTTGAGAACTATAGGCCTACCTATTTATTTTTAATATCAGTATTATAATTTTGTGTTCACATTAATTAAAGGTTACTTGTTGTTATGTCCAGTATTAAAGAATACATTACATAAAACAAAATTAGGGGGAAAGAATACTAAGGTGACAAATGGTAGAAATCAATTTAACTAATCGTTTTAACTTAATAAATTTAATAAGTTAATTATAAATAAATTAATTAAACTAAATGTGAACTGTTCTGTAATCAATGTTTCATTCTGATAGTATGCACGTAATCTGTGGTAAACATCATGTGCTCTGGTTCTCACAAATTGCATGTAATCTATGGAACCCATTCGATGATCGTAATAAATAAAAACTAAAAATTATAATAAAACTAATCGATGACTCATTCTGATAATATGCAGTATGTACTGGACCTTTGAAAATCTATTGTAAACATCTGGCTCGGGTTTATGAAAAAAAATTAATATTATCACATCCGATACAATGTCAATATAAAATAACAAAAATACGCCTATCAAGTTTCTAATCAATCCCAACCTTTTTATTTTTTTTGGCAGTCACAGTAGGTGTAACAATATATCTGCACTTTTAGAAAATGTAACTACTCCTTCCCACCAGACACACAATCAATTTATACATTGACACGTGTTCGTTTTGTTAAGAACTTAGGAACATAAGAAACATAAAAAAAGATTGGGATTTTTAACTTTTTGACAGCATTTTTTTAAAAATCAGTATATTATAATTTATTGGTGTGTAGGTATTTTAACTACATATCGTATAAAGTACAATGCGTACCCATAACCTTATCGGGCTCATAAATAGCAGCCACTAAAATTTCATTTTGAGTGGTGCAATTAACAATTTTAGTAAGTTTTGATTAGAAATACCTTTAGCACGTATACGTTGAGATGTGTTAGCTAGTACAGAGTCTTCATCGGCGTCATTGTCTGTTGTTGATGATGACCTATCGCTGATATTTACGTAATTAGGATCTTTGTCAAAGTCATCCTCAGTCATTTCCTCTATTAATTGAGAACTTTCATGGTTATTGCCTTCATTGTACTGCTGAAAATATAGAAATGTATATAATAGGTATCATTTACGAACAAATTCTTGTATTGCATCCTGCCAACCATTTAATTTATAAATTATTAGGCTACAATATAAACTATTCTTTCTTACCTTTCTTTTGGTTGCAATTTCTTTTAAACTTTTGATAGTTATGGAGGTACCATCTTCTTTAGAGTTTAAAAAAATTTAAATTAAATTTAAATTTAGAACGGTCTTTTCCATTCAGCCATATCAGGAAAACTCCAAAGTACAACGTGTTTAATATCTATTGTATGTTTTTCTATAAACGACATCAAAATAAAGTAGGCTGTCAATTCAACCTGTTTTTCGCTTTAAAAATATCAAGATTATGCTAATGAAAATTCACACAATATTCCGTAAAAGAAACTAGTCAAACATACCTGATTTAGTTCTTGATCTTCGAAGTCATTTGTGACTGTGTTCAAATTAAATTCATAATATGATGGCTTCTGTTCACAATTTATAATTTCATTGTATAAGTCTGGTTGTAATTCCTGCAAAAAGTACCCAGTGGATAATATTTTTATAACACAAAGAGAAGATCTGTACACACAGATACCTAAAAACAACTAAGGCATTGACCTATTTTATAATTCAATCTTGAAAAATATGTACGCATACAGTAAGAAAATGTATTAAAAAAAAACATTGTTAGTTGTAGAACTATATTAAAATGAAATTAGGTACAGAAATAGATAATTAAATGTATTACACTAATATTACATACTTAAAAGTTAGGTACTAACCTGTATTTCTGTTAAATCTGGAGAAGGACTGGAGAATCTATCATCTTCTTCAATGGTTTCCTTCGTAGCTAAGTCAAATATTAATTTAGCTCGTGATGATATATTTGACATTTTTGAATATTAAAGATAGTAGCGACAAACAATTTATAAACATAAACGGAAACGGTAAAACTTTGAGACGACTAATAGACGAAACAAATGGACAGAACAGTAGACAGCGTGTTGCTATAACAAAATTTGGTGTGAACTGATGGATTGTAATAAAAGCATACTGTGACAACTCAAAACAGAACAGTCTGACTCGGTACTATGCGCCTCTCACGAACACGAAATTCTCTGAGAGCAATGAATTTCGTTATACAGCCAGACCTTGTGGTAAATGAAGTGAAGGTGTCATTTGCAGGGTGGAAGGTAGGTGCTTTTCGGAGGGCCTGGCATGCTGATAAGCATACTTTTCCACTCAGTGAGAAAGGCAAGGTAAACAACCTCACTTCTCGTTTTACTTAGTAAAACCTCTAAAGGTTTAAACCAGCCTTTTGGCTGATGACCTAAACAACAACAACATTAATTGTGAAACTAAATAGATTTTATGTAAAATGAGCTGAAAATTTGAATAATTTAGATCCCAGACATGTAACTAGAGTAATATTTCAGACATCTGACAAAATCTACCAAATTTGGTCTCGAAAAAATGTTTTCTTTAAGGTTTGAAGTCCTACATTAACTTTGTTAAATGGGTAACCAACATGTAAAATTATTAAACAAAACTTCTAAAGAATTTAATTCTGAAGAGAATGGTGTAAAATAGGCCAATAAAAAACAAATACAAAACTTACGAAAAAAAGTTTTTATTACACCGAAACAAAACAGAACTGTCAACAAAAATTTCAAATCACACAGAAAGTCCTTATTATACTTGGTAACACAATTTCAGTGTAAAAATTAGTATTTCCATGAAAGAAAGAAATTTCTTGCAAAATAATTTGCAACTTCTCTTAGAATAAGTTCCTCTACTTACAAGTCGTGAATTTATTTTCCAACAAGGTGGATCGGCTCCACATTTCTCCTTAGCCACTAGGAATCATTTAAATTAAACTTTCAACAACTGGATTGGGCGTGATGGACCGATCTATTGGCCTCCAAGGTCGCCTGACTTGACACCTCTTGATTATTATTAGGTACCTGTGATGTCGTAAGCTTTAGTATATGAAGAAAAAGTTAAAACAAGGGAAGAGTTTGTGATCAGAATTCATAACGCTGCTGAACTTATTCAAAACAAACGTGATTAAATACACAATGCCATTGAAGCAATTTTAATTAAGTACAATGGTGAATAACTTATACTGTGGTGGAGCCTATTTTGAACAATTTTCGTAGTACAGTAGTAAATTGTAATTTTTCTACTGTATTAGGCCTACCTCTCTAATTGAAGTTTTGTATTTGCTTTGTTTTCTTTAAGTGTTACCAAGTATTACAAGGACTTTTTGTGCGATTTGAAATTTTTGTTTACAGTTTTTTTTTGTTTTGCTGTAATAAAAACCTTTTTTCGTGAGTTTTATTTGTTCTTTTTATTAGACTATTTTACATCATTCTCTTCAAAATTAAATTGTCTACAAGTTTTGTTTAAAAATTTTACGTGTTTGTTACCCATTTAACAAAGTTAATGTAGGTACTTCAAACCTTAAAGAAAACAGTTTTTCGAGACCAGATTTGGTGTATTTCGTCATATCTCAAGAACAATTCTACATACAGATCTGGGGTTTGTTATTCAATTTTTCAGCTCATTTTACATGAAATCTATTTAGTTTCAAAACTGAATTAACGCTCTAGAAATTTCTGCAGGGTTTCATTTCTGCGGGGGAACTGAAACCCGGACGAACATTTTCGCCAGCTGTAACTCGCTAACGAAGCGATTCCGGATCTATGTTTACATTAACTTTTTATCTTATTTTTGGTTGTAGTTCACCTCCGAAGTATCTCCGCTTCTTCGTGAATCACTCTGTATGGTGCCTTAGGGTACAAAACAAAGTATACCCATGGTCAGTTTGCCGATACCCCTCCCGTACCTAGCCAGGATAACAAATGGAGTTCCTTTGGTTATGATTTTTTCTCGCGATGTGGTCATCGAAAAGCTCAAATTGTACAGGATAATAGTTGAGCTGAGCGCCTATTTGCGGAAATTTTTTGAACTTGATGATCGTGATTTAAACATTTAAATCTTTTTAAAATTAAAACTCTCAGAGTATACATAAAATTGTAATTAAAATTAAATTTTCATTTGAGAAAAATACCCCTACGAATTTTTTTAGATTTTATCAAGGTATAATTGACTTTTCACTATTTTTGCAGTTTGTACGGTTTTTAAAATCCTGCAGTAGGCCTACACCCGACAAAAATTTTGGATTCTAATTTTTTACATTGTATAGGTACCCTGGAGTACATAATTTTGTCCATTTCTAACGGTTTTACAGCTAAAAGAACATTTTGAAGCTGTTTTCAGCCGGTAAAAATTGACTATACACCAATATAAAAATACGTAAATAAACAAATGTGAGGTCGAAAATTGGGGTAGAGAACAGGAAAGTTATTCTAATGCACGGAACGCGAAAAGGCAACTTATTTGGCATTCGCTTGGAGGTGCAAAGGAAAACTGTACAAAAATGTCCACGCCAGCCAAACGTGTACAATCTCTGTAATTGCAATTGATTGTCAGTATTTTCCAGTGTCCATCTTCACGTCAACTTATTAATTGTCCATTAAACAGGTCTTTCAATAATAAAACAAAACAAGCGAAAATGAATTTCATGACACAATACAAAGATCTTATACATAGTACTGTGCTTTTTCGTATCCGGTTGTTTTACGTTGCTTAATAATTCTTTTAAAGGTTTTGTAGTAGGCTATTCTTATTTTATATTTAAAAAATTAATATTCATGCTCCTTCAGAAATAATGCACTCTCATAAGTTTAAATGCATGGAAACTTTAGAATATTTAGTTTTTTTAAAAAAGGATTTACAAGAATCACCCTGTTTTGCTTTTAATGTGGCCTGAACATGCCAATTTTTGCATCCTGAGGACTGCATCTACTTTTCCCAGAGATCTCTAAGATGTAACAAATTTTAAATGTGAGAATATGAAGTAAGCATAATAAATACTGAGAAGTAATGATAAATGCTCAGAATTTGTTTAAGCGTTTTAAGGCGTAACAGTCTACTATTTAATGTTATTGCAAATAAATTTGTATGACTGTCTCAAGATAGTTCGCTGTCTAACGCGACTCCTAAAAATTTTTACATTCCACAATAGACACTGAAAATATTTTCGTAATGATCACTATTTTTGCAGTTTACATACTACTATATTGAAAGTAGTTCCACTACGATACACTAATCAATCAGTGAGAGTAATTGGCGGTTTTTATGTGAATAGGTAATGGAAGTATTTGTTAACACACATTACATAAAAATACCGGTGTATGTTCCTAGACGAACAACGATGAACTGAAAGACTTGATACACGATTAAATCAGTCTATATTTTTCAAAATCAATTAAAAAAACGTATGTTTGTTTGGGTACGATGAAGCAGTGAAGGCGCCTTTACTGCTATTGTATACATATCAGTACTTCACCGACAAAGTCGGTGAAGTGACTTTATCGGTCACCGATAAAGTCGGTCATTTATGTGTTATTCGCTCTTGACATTGACAAAAATGTATATCTTAATGTTTACATTTTATGAATATATTGGGACACTTATAGCTGAGGTCCGTTTCGGGATCTGGGTACGATAAATAATTAAAGAACTATTCGTTTACAAAATTACAAGTATTTATTACAAATTATAAACTACAAAATAAAATTCTACAAATAAACTACAATTACTACAATTAATGCACTTAATAAATAATGAACTAATTGCAATAAATTAATGCAATACTCACAATAATATTTTCAAGAATTTTTTAAATTAAAATTTAATTCTAATTAATTTTATTCTTGAAATAAATTTTTCAAACAAATTTTTCAGTTATAGATTTATATTAATAATGATGATGATGAAACTTATCGCCTTGAAACGCGTGCTAGTACAAAAACTAGTAAGTACTTGTACGGCATTTTAATAAAAAATTTGTGATAATTTACATCCAAAAAAAATAATAAAATATAAAATTGTAAAAATTTACATCCAGCAATTCAGGTAAAGATGGAAGCAATTCCAACGTATGATTCTGTTTCAGGCGGATAAATATGACAAACTTATAAGGGATTCTTTCACAGCTAGGAAATCTTACAAAATGAATACGTTGCACTACAACTAAGGGAAGTTTCTTTATGCATTGCGATGATAAGCAACGTCGTGCAACACGACGTTGCCGTTCAGGAAACCTGAAGGTCATACTTGGTTGTTTTCCCGCCTTCCCCGTTTTGGGAGTGCGAAATTCCCCGTTGAGAAAAACCGTTAGTACCCCTTTTCGTCGGTTAAATTCAGACAGGGAAAAAATGTTTTTATTAAAAACCAAACATGTATTGTAGGTAATGAGATTAACTTTTACTAAAATTTTACAATTTTAATTAAATGCACTTACGCTAAAGGGGAGCACCCGTTTTGACGGTTTTGTGCGTGGTACCCCGTGACCTACCTCCTACAAGTATGTGTGTGTGTGTGTGTGTGTATGTGTGTGTGTGTGTGTGTGTGTGTGTGTGCGCGCGCGCGCGCGCGCGCGTGTGTGTGTGTGTGTGTGTGTGTGTGTGTGTGTGGGTATGTGTGTGTGTGTGTGTGTGTGTGTGTGTGTGTGTGTGTGTGTGTGTGTGTGTGTGTGTGTGTGTTTGTAGGACGTAGCAAACGGGGACTTTCGTCAGCTAGCACAACACGAAACGGGGAACCGTTGCAAGACGGGGTAGCCCCGTTTTGTTTTTCATTAAATTTCGCTTCAGACACGATCTATAAAGGATTTTGTGAACTAAAAGTCAAAAATTTTACCATTCTCCGTTTTGAGGTATCTGCGACATACACACTACGCACTCGACGTTCAATTTTTTGACACCAGGGCCGCGCTGTAATCGCTCTTCGCACGCCTATGCACGCCTCCGCACACTTTTTCGATGGAACGAGGAACCAGTTTTTATTGGCTAATAGATTTTTGAATTAAATAATGTGATTGGCTCTCCCCTCCCATCGTCTTTTTAAATTTTAGAAGTCACGTAAGTGCTTTATCAATGCTGTTACCGCTCCGCCAGCAGAGCCGGTGTTATTATAAGTATTATAGAAAGAAAATACAAATACACAATTTTATATTTTGAACTAAATACATAATAATAACAAAAAGTTCTAATGTTGGACACAACACAAATAATATCAATTAATCAATTAATTCAAATTTAATCAATCATTAATGTTTTTAGCTTGATGAATCATCGATAAGTTAACTTTATACAATTAAAAAATACAAAAACATTGTTTAGTATCAATGTCTTCAATTTACATAACTTAACATTTTATTGTCAATATTCTGATTACTACTTTCATAGTTAAGAACCAAACACTGAATATTACTTAATAAAAAAGAACAATGTAATAATGTTCAAAAAACACAATAAAGCAACATAAATAAATAAAACAAATAAAATCCTGTAATTGAAAATTCCATTTACCAGATATACCTTGGGGATTTTTAAATCTCCAAAGTATTTTTTTGTAAAATAATTCAGTGGTAAGTAGTTTTCTTTTTTAATACAATTTATTTTTTTGTTTTAAATTGACTATTTACATTATAAACTTTTTAAAATAATAACATATACAAAATTTACAACAAAATGTTTTAAAACTTAACTAAGACTCACTTAACCAATCAGAAACGTTATCGTTTTACAAACAAATAACTAATTAATAACAATAATAATTGTGTTTTATTTACAAAACTTAGCCTACATTGAAAATAATACAATTTATATATACTAACTAGTTTTAACTAAATCACTTCACTTTCAAAATACAAACTTCACAACAGTTTGTACAATACTGACTGACTAAAAAAAAGATAGCCATTTTCGTAAAATAACAATAGAGTTTTCGTGAATGAAAAAGGATCTCAAATACAATGAATAATCTAGCGAAAGAAATAACAATATAGACGTAGTAGGACCAACAGAAGAAGACCATAGAATGTTTTACCCTGTACTATTTTTTTTATGTAAGAGTTGCCATCTCGAGGTATGACCTGTGTGAGATGGTAATATCATTGTTGATTTAAATTTACGCTCAGAGCGAAAAGAGACCCGCGGCCGACCAACTTAAAACATCTCAATAACTTGGAATGGGAGGTTGAACTAAAAACAGTTTAGGCTTTGAAAGGATAATATAAAGATACAAAGTAACCCTATTTAGTACTTTTCCAAAAATCATTTTATTTAAGTACTTGAAAGAAGATATCTATATCTTCAGTTCCCAATAGAAATTCCTTGACTCTCTTCAGAAATCTCGTTCGCACTTTACATTGTTTTATTTCTGTAGGCAGTAAATTATAAAATTTGGGTCCTAAGTACGAATAAAATTTCATGAAATGGCTACTATTTGGCTTAGGTACACTTACTTCTAATTTATTTCTTAAAATTTGTTTCTTTAAATTAATGTTCTCGTAACTCTTTTCACTTCGGTCAAAAAAGTTTCTAAGGACCTTATAAACGTAAAGGTTCTTAAAGGGAAGAACAGACAATTGTTTAAAAATGGGTGCAGATTGCTCTAACTGAGCCTTCCATGATATAATACGAATAAAATATTTTTGCAGTACGACTATAGGCTTCAGTGTTGTGGAATACGCACCACCCCATAAGGCCAATCCATATTCAAGTTTTGAATTTACCAGTGCATAGTAAACTGATTTCAACAAACTCATATCACACACGGTTCTTAATAAATAAAATATTCTTATATATTTAATTAATTTTAGTTTTAAATAGCTCACATGATTTTTCCATGTGACTCTTGAGTCCAAAACTAGTCCTAAGTATTTTATTTCTTCTACACGTTCTAATAGGGAGCAAGAACAGGTTTGAATTCCTGCACAAGCCAGGCTGTGATACTTTAGTTGTAATGGAAATTGAATTGATCGTGATACATTGAAAAACATATACAGTGGAACCTCTCTAATTCGTCTCGTTCGGGACCGAAGGAGTGACGAAATACAGAAAGTGACGAATTATGGAATTTGATATGAACGGTTAATAAATAACATACTCGTACGTATATTAGTTCCATAGAAGTCGAATTACATAAATGAAACTTACATTAACGATAAACACAATAAGTAATTCTAAGTCCTATAACTACAGTAAATTTGTATTAGTCTACGTATCTAGTTTTATACTACTTCAGAAATTCTGTATATGGTTGTACTTACATTTTCTAATTTGTAGAACGCAAAACACAGTAGGCGTTACCGAAAATAAAATTACAATCGAAAAAGTATACATTTGCAAAATCGATGAAACGAATCTTTAACTATGTATCACTTAACACTACAAAAAAATCACATTAAAATTTAGAAAACATTACTTAATTACACCAATATGTATGTAAAATGCCAAATTTATGTTTTGAAAAAGTGGGTTATTTTCTTTTCTACCAACGAGTTCTTTTCTTTTTCCACAGCCAACTGGCGAATTTGTCGTATTACAATTAATTTTGATAACTCTGCTTCTTTCTGTCTCTCATACCATTCGATTCACTTCGTCAGCATTCCTTCTATTTCTCGATTCATACCAATATTTTCAGTGCTTGAAACATATTCTTCGTTGCTATCTTCCTCAACAGGTGAATCTTTGTTTTGAACGTAGGCCACAATTTCTTTGTCACTTAAAATCTCGTACCCAAGTTCGTTAGCATCGTGCTCTATCCATTCAACTAATTCCTCGCCGGTAATATTTTTAGTCACAGGTATACTCTGGCACACTTCTTTTAATTCTGATAAGACATTGTTTGTTTCATTGTAAGAACGGATGCTACTAGTTTCTTCTCGGTCAGCCCACAGATTGTTCCAACAAGACTTAAGTGTTGTTTTCGAAATGTTATGCCATGCTTGTGATATGCTATATATAGCATCTTTGATTGTATACTTTTTCCAAAATTCTTGAACCTGCGTTTCATTTTCGGAAAATATCAAACTCTGCAGAAATATTTTCCTATAATGAACTGGGGAGGGCTGACGAATTATAGAAGGTGATAAATTAGAGAGTGACGAATTAGAGAGGTTTTACTGTATTTAGTTTTGGGACTCATTATCATATAGCTACTTGTGAACCACCATCTTAGTGCCATTAAATCTGATTGCATATCGGTATGAAATTGTTCTAATGAGTTAGCCTTATAAAAAAGTGCCGTATCGTCTGCAAAGGCAATGAGGTCACCTTTAAACGATCCATTGCATAATTCATTTACATAGATAAGAAAAAGTGGTCCAGACAACACTGACCCTTGTGGAATACCAAATTCAACTGAACCCTGTTCGCTCAAGGTACTGTTTACTTTGGTTTGCTGAGTTCTATTTGACAAATACGTTCGAAACCAGTTCAGTTGTAAGCCTCGGACTCCTGCATCGTTCATCCTTGATAAAAGGAGAGAATGGTCTACAGTGTCAAAAGCTTTCATAATGTCAACAAATATCGCAGCACATAAGCTACCTCCGTTTAATGCACTATAAACATTAATCATGTAATCAAGTAGTGCTTTCTCAGTATTCAAACCTTCCCTAAACCCATACTGGGTTTTGCTAAAAAATTCTTGTTTAGATAGAAAACACATTAATCTGGCTTTGACAACCTTCTCGAGAATCTTGGAGAACACTGACAGAAGAGCAATCGGGCGATAATTAGTAGGGTCATATTTATCTGATTTCTTGTATAACGGTTTTACAATTGTTTTTTTCAATGCATCAGGAAACACGCCAGAGCTGAGGCTCTGATTAATAAGATACACCAAAATATCAACAATAACCGGCAATATATACTTTAACATTACAGGAGTAACATTATCAAATCCGGGAGCTTTTCGATTATTAAGTGAATTTATAATATTAGTTACCTCATAATTCGTAGTTGGGTAAAAAAACATACTATCATTGGTACATGGTTTTTTAAATAATCTTCTGTGCGTATCGTTATTTTGGGCTATTACAGAAATGTCTAAGTTTATTTGTTCCCTAAGACCTTTTGCTACTGTACAAAAAAAAGTATTAAAAATATTGGCTACCAACATTGGCTTATCAACAATTACCCCAGTTTCAGTTTTTAGTGAGATAGTTTGGCTTTGGTTCTTTTCATTCCCTATGATATGGTTTATTGTTTGCCACTGTTTCTTAGCATCCTTTTTATTATTTTCAAACAATTTACTATAATGTAAATTTTTCGTTCTTTTTATTTGAATTTGCAGTGCATTTTGTAATGCGTTATAAGCTACTTTTAATTCCATATTATCAGGATGTTTTAAGCACCTTTTATATAACGCATTTTTCCTATCAATTTGGAATAAGAGGTCGTCGTTCATCCAAGGCTGTAATTTTTTTTTAAACTTCGATTTCAATTTAGGACTAGCCCTACTTCGTGACATTTCCATACATAAGTATAGTTTATTTAAAAACACTTGAAAACCTGTAGAAACATCACTTCCATACACGTCATTCCAATTGGTTTTTTTAAGTAGACTAAAAAGAAGTTTAAAGTTTAAAGGCTGGACCTTTATTTCTTTTGAAACAGTTTTTCTGTTTATTTTAATATTTAGACAAGCTGCAATCATTCTATGATCAGTAATATTACTATCAATTATGAGGCAGATCAACTCAGTGTAAAGTTTTACTTTGTGTCTAAAAAAAATGTGATCAATACATCGATACATCAGAACCAGACTGTGACATTTAAAAATCAAGACTTTTGAGAAATAAAGGAAAATAGATTTAGTAATAACTTTCAAATGCAGTTGCACAAAATCATTTGTCATTACCTACCTGAAAACCTTACAGCACTAATGAAAACACTACAAATTTATAATTCACAAGAAAAAAATCTTTATTTATGTGACTGATATGCTATAAAATAATTTTTATTTGAATTTCTTGAATTGGAACAGTATGGCTTTGACAATTTAGTTCACCTTTCCTACATGTTACACTATGTCAGCATGTACTAACTATAGTTAAAATTTACGAATTTATAATTTAACTAGAACATTAGTTACAAGAACTGAATCTAAAATTTTGTTGGGGGGGAAAATATTATTATTATAAATAATTGTAACAAATGAATGTTAAATTCAATTTGTGTTCTAGTACATTTTTCTCAATAACAATATTAAAGACAAAAAACATGTTCCATAAACTTTTTTATACATAGGTATAATAAACACTGATAAATAAATAAACTAATGTAAAACATTGATAAAGACTTAAAATAAACAATATTCATAAGTTTATTTTCTACAAGAGTATAACTACAGTGCTAATAAAACTTTAAAAATTCAGTGACTTTAAAATGCACAAAATTACAATACCTTATTAAAAATTCAACATACAATTATTAACGTAAAATTAATAAATTACGATATCACTGAGTACAAAGTAATAATTGAAACTAATTAAACCGACAAATTAATTCGACAATTTTTTTAAAAAGCACTGCCTATATTAAAACATTTTGTAGAACGGTAGCACTACACTTAAAGAAAAATTTTTTAAGCTTAGGCACATTATTTAAAATGATAGAATTAGGCAACTAATAAAAATGTGAACGCAAATAAACAATAGTAATACTCTTATCCCTTTGATTGACCTAATCACTTTCAGAAGTAAGTTCTTTATCACAGTTTTTTTCCATGTTGATTGAAGAAGGTAAGCTTTTAAAATAGTCCCAGTGAACTTTAGGAATAATATGTTCATCGCACAATGACATCAAATCTTTTTTCTTCTTATCACTTATAATTAATTGTTGATCACAGTAAGCATGTTCAAGTTGCAACTTAGGCATCTTTCGCGAAGTTCTTGTTCGGACATCAATACTCATGTAACTTGTATCACTGTAGTTATTTTTATAAAAAATAGTAAATGGGCTTTTTTTTCAAAGTGCATTACCCTAATGTTATTCCAAACCACTTTTTGACCATTAGAGTTTTGACTGTAGTTATGTCCAAGAGAAAGAGCTAGTTTTTTGAAGTCGTAAATGTCGTCAGTGTTTATTTCAATTACATTGTAGGGGTGGCCAGTCTTTTTCGCAGATTTCAATACGGATACTAATTGTGAAGGGTGAGTGATAGAACCTCCTTTTATAATTCGTCTCCTTTCTTTCTCGATTGCTGCATGTATAGAATCATTTTCATTTTGAGTGTGGCCAGCAATAAGATACTTCTGTGTAATTGATTCAATATTACTGAAATTCTGTAATGCATATAAATACAAGGCAGCAATATTTTTATTCTTATTTTGCCCAATACAATTATCCGCGTATAAAATTAATTTTGTCACACCGATACTTAACTTTTTTTCAATTAATTGCAGTAGACATGAACTAACTTCATTGGCTCTTTTCTTTGCTGTTGTCTCTGTCTAGAAGAAGCAGGTGCCATGTTTTGACTGTATGTCAAAAGTAGTAAAATTAAAACATGAGAGTTTTCGTTTATAGTACAATGATGAACATTCTCCACAAGGCACAGACAGAACAGCCTCAAAGTCGAAACAAATAACAGCTGTTGTAAGTTTATTCTCATCGCAATTTTCAATATCTTTTTTCTTTTCTTCCCTACTTATATTTTTCTCTTCAATGTGGTGGTCATACTGTACCTGAATCTCAGCCCTGTCATTGATATTACGTTGTTGATAACTGGAACACAAATTACATTGATCTTTCTTTGGCTGATAAAAGGAGATATTAAATTCATGATTGAAAATCTGAGAGTAAACGTGTTTTTGGCAATTTTTTTAATATCCTCCATTCGATTATTTTTAATGCAGTCTTCATTGTGTTTCTTAACTTTCTCAACATAAAGATCATACAATCTTGTTAAGTTTAAAGATCCATCAACATACTGTCGTTTTGTCCTTGAACGACAATAGTGAGATGGAACTCGGTCTATTGATTGAATGTGTTCTCTTATGTCTTCTGCTTCAAGTATAATTTTGTTACTACATGGATGTTTCCCTCTTTTATCTTCCTCCACTGTCCCATCATCACGTACTTTCTGCCATGCGGTATGAACATATCTTTTACTTACACTCAATGTCCCAAGAAACATTGTCTTACAAACTCTTATCATATTATTGTTCTTTATAGAAAAAAAATGAAAAATTTTTGGACCTGTGACTGCTTTCACATGCATACCGATATTTTGGTTCTACAATTTTACAATGACGAATTATAAATTCCCGTTGTTTATTTATGTCACCCATAGACCAAAATGCACTTTTAATTTTTAAACGATCTTCTACGCCAAACTTAGAACTACATTTCAATCTACATTTCTCACTGCAGGGAGGTTTTAGTTGTCTTTCAGGAATAGCTGTGCCCGTAGAACTTATATAGGACTTACCACTATTCAGGTTTTGTTTACGTACATGTTTCTTCCATTGTACAGGCTTTGGAAGCCTTTTACGAGAACCACTGTCGGGAACAGATTCCAATGCCGTTGAAGGTGACAACGTTAGCTGACTGCTATCACATTTCTTTGCCTTACTCTTTCCTGAAACATCATTAATTTTGAGAACTATAGGCCTACCTATTTATTTTTAATATCAGTATTATAATTTTGTGTTCACATTAATTAAAGGTTACTTGTTGTTATGTCCAGTATTAAAGAATACATTACATAAAACAAAATTAGGGGGAAAGAATACTAAGGTGACAAATGGTAGAAATCAATTTAACTAATCGTTTTAACTTAATAAATTTAATAAGTTAATTATAAATAAATTAATTAAACTAAATGTGAACTGTTCTGTAATCAATGTTTCATTCTGATAGTATGCACGTAATCTGTGGTAAACATCATGTGCTCTGGTTCTCACAAATTGCATGTAATCTATGGAACCCATTCGATGATCGTAATAAATAAAAACTAAAAATTATAATAAAACTAATCGATGACTCATTCTGATAATATGCAGTATGTACTGGACCTTTGAAAATCTATTGTAAACATCTGGCTCGGGTTTATGAAAAAAAATTAATATTATCACATCCGATACAATGTCAATATAAAATAACAAAAATACGCCTATCAAGTTTCTAATCAATCCCAACCTTTTTATTTTTTTTGGCAGTCACAGTAGGTGTAACAATATATCTGCACTTTTAGAAAATGTAACTACTCCTTCCCACCATACACACAATCAATTTATACATTGACACGTGTTCGTTTTGTTAAGAACTTAGGAACATAAGAAACATAAAAAAAGATTGGGATTTTTAACTTTTTGACAGCATTTTTTTAAAAATCAGTATATTATAATTTATTGGTGTGTAGGTATTTTAACTACATATCGTATAAAGTACAATGCGTACCCATAACCTTATCGGGCTCATAAATAGCAGCCACTAAAATTTCATTTTGAGGGGTGCAATTAACAATTTTAGTAAGTTTTGATTAGAAATACCTTTAGCACGTATACGTTGAGATGTGTTAGCTAGTACAGAGTCTTCATCGGCGTCATTGTCTGTTGTTGATGATGACCTATCGCTGATATTTACGTAATTAGGATCTTTGTCAAAGTCATCCTCAGTCATTTCCTCTATTAATTGAGAACTTTCATGGTTATTGCCTTCATTGTACTGCTGAAAATATAGAAATGTATATAATAGGTATCATTTACGAACAAATTCTTGTATTGCATCCTGCCAACCATTTAATTTATAAATTATTAGGCTACAATATAAACTATTCTTTCTTACCTTTCTTTTGGTTGCAATTTCTTTTAAACTTTTGATAGTTATGGAGGTACCATCTTCTTTAGAGTTTAAAAAAATTTAAATTAAATTTAAATTTAGAACGGTCTTTTCCATTCAGCCATATCAGGAAAACTCCAAAGTACAACGTGTTTAATATCTATTGTATGTTTTTCTATAAACGACATCAAAATAAAGTAGGCTGTCAATTCAACCTGTTTTTCGCTTTAAAAATATCAAGATTATGCTAATGAAAATTCACACAATATTCCGTAAAAGAAACTAGTCAAACATACCTGATTTAGTTCTTGATCTTCGAAGTCATTTGTGACTGTGTTCAAATTAAATTCATAATATGATGGCTTCTGTTCACAATTTATAATTTCATTGTATAAGTCAGGTTGTAATTCCTGCAAAAAGTACCCAGTGGATAATATTTTTATAACACAAAGAGAAGATCTGTACACACAGGTACCTAAAAACAACTAAGGCATTGACCTATTTTATAATTCAATCTTGAAAAATATGTACGCATACAGTAAGAAAATGTATTAAAAAAAACATTGTTAGTTGTAGAACTATATTAAAATGAAATTAGGTACAGAAATAGATAATTAAATGTATTACACTAATATTACATAGGCCTACTTAAAAGTTAGGTACTAACCTGTATTTCTGTTAAATCTGGAGAAGGACTGGAGAATCTATCATCTTCTTCAATGGTTTCCTTCGTAGCTAAGTCAAATATTAATTTAGCTCGTGATGATATATTTGACATTTTTGAATATTAAAGATAGTAGCGACAAACAATTTATAAACATAAACGGAAACGGTAAAACTTTGAGACGACTAATAGACGAAACAAATGGACAGAACAGTAGACAGCGTGTTGCTATAACAAAATTTGGTGTGAACTGATGGATTGTAATAAAAGCATACTGTGACAACTCAAAACAGAACAGTCTGACTCGGTACTATGCGCCTCTCACGAACACGAAATTCTCTGAGAGCAATGAATTTCGTTATACAGCCAGACCTTGTGGTAAATGAAGTGAAGGTGTCATTTGCAGGGTGGAAGGTAGGTGCTTTTCGGAGGGCCTGGCATGCTGATAAGCATACTTTTCCACTCAGTGAGAAAGGCAAGGTAAACAACCTCACTTCTCGTTTTACTTAGTAAAACCTCTAAAGGTTTAAACCAGCCTTTTGGCTGATGACCTAAACAACAACAACATTAATTGTGAAACTAAATAGATTTTATGTAAAATGAGCTGAAAATTTGAATAATTTAGATCCCAGACATGTAACTAGAGTAATATTTCAGACATCTGACAAAATCTACCAAATTTGGTCTCGAAAAAATGTTTTCTTTAAGGTTTGAAGTCCTACATTAACTTTGTTAAATGGGTAACCAACATGTAAAATTATTAAACAAAACTTCTAAAGAATTTAATTCTGAAGAGAATGGTGTAAAATAGGCCAATAAAAAACAAATACAAAACTTACGAAAAAAAGTTTTTATTACACCGAAACAAAACAGAACTGTCAACAAAAATTTCAAATCACACAGAAAGTCCTTATTATACTTGGTAACACAATTTCAGTGTAAAAATTAGTATTTCCATGAAAGAAAGAAATTTCTTGCAAAATAATTTGCAACTTCTCTTAGAATAAGTTCCTCTACTTACAAGTCGTGAATTTATTTTCCAACAAGGTGGATCGGCTCCACATTTCTCCTTAGCCACTAGGAATCATTTAAATTAAACTTTCAACAACTGGATTGGGCGTGATGGACCGATCTATTGGCCTCCAAGGTCGCCTGACTTGACACCTCTTGATTATTATTAGGTACCTGTGATGTCGTAAGCTTTAGTATATGAAGAAAAAGTTAAAACAAGGGAAGAGTTTGTGATCAGAATTCATAACGCTGCTGAACTTATTCAAAACAAACGTGATTAAATACACAATGCCATTGAAGCAATTTTAATTAAGTACAATGGTGAATAACTTATACTGTGGTGGAGCCTATTTTGAACAATTTTCGTAGTACAGTAGTAAATTGTAATTTTTCTACTGTATTAGGCCTACCTCTCTAATTGAAGTTTTGTATTTGCTTTGTTTTCTTTAAGTGTTACCAAGTATTACAAGGACTTTTTGTGCGATTTGAAATTTTTGTTTACAGTTTTTTTTTGTTTTGCTGTAATAAAAACCTTTTTTCGTGAGTTTTATTTGTTCTTTTTATTAGACTATTTTACATCATTCTCTTCAAAATTAAATTGTCTACAAGTTTTGTTTAAAAATTTTACGTGTTTGTTACCCATTTAACAAAGTTAATGTAGGTACTTCAAACCTTAAAGAAAACAGTTTTTCGAGACCAGATTTGGTGTATTTCGTCATATCTCAAGAACAATTCTAGTTACAGATCTGGGGTTTGTTATTCAATTTTTCAGCTCATTTTACATGAAATCTATTTAGTTTCAAAACTGAATTAACGCTCTAGAAATTTCTGCAGGGTTTCATTTCTGCGGGGGAACTGAAACCCGGACGAACATTTTCGCCAGCTGTAACTCGCTAACGAAGCGATTCCGGATCTATGTTTACATTAACTTTTTATCTTATTTTTGGTTGTAGTTCACCTCCGAAGTATCTCCGCTTCTTCGTGAATCACTCTGTATGGTGCCTTAGGGTACAAAACAAAGTATACCCATGGTCAGTTTGCCGATACCCCTCCCGTACCTAGCCAGGATAACAAATGGAGTTCCTTTGGTTATGATTTTTTCTCGCGATGTGGTCATCGAAAAGCTCAAATTGTACAGGATAATAGTTGAGCTGAGCGCCTATTTGCGGAAATTTTTTGAACTTGAAGATCGTGATTTAAACATTTAAATCTTTTTAAAATTAAAACTCTCAGAGTATACATAAAATTGTAATTAAAATTAAATTTTCATTTGAGAAAAATACCCCTACGAATTTTTTTAGATTTTATCAAGGTATAATTGACTTTTCACTATTTTTGCAGTTTGTACGGTTTTTAGGATCCTGCAGTAGGCCTACACCCGACAAAAATTTTGGATTCTAATTTTTTACATTGTATAGGTACCCTGGAGTACATAATTTTGTCCATTTCTAACGGTTTTACAGCTAAAAGAACATTTTGAAGCTGTTTTCAGCCGGTAAAAATTGACTATACACCAATATAAAAATACGTAAATAATCAAATGTGAGGTCGAAAATTGGGGTAGAGAACAGGAAAGTTATTCTAATGCACGGAACGCGAAAAGGCAACTTATTTGGCATTCGCTTGGAGGTGCAAAGGAAAACTGTACAAAAATGTCCACGCCAGCCAAACGTGTACAATCTCTGTAATTGCAATTGATTGTCAGTATTTTCCAGTGTCCATCTTCACGTCAACTTATTAATTGTCCATTAAACAGGTCTTTCAATAATAAAACAAAACAAGCGAAAATGAATTTCATGACACAATACAAAGATCTTATACATAGTACTGTGCTTTTTCGTATCCGGTTGTTTTACGTTGCTTAATAATTCTTTTAAAGGTTTTGTAGTAGGCTATTCTTATTTTATATTTAAAAAATTAATATTCATGCTCCTTCAGAAATAATGCACTCTCATAAGTTTAAATGCATGGAAACTTTAGAATATTTAGTTTTTTTAAAAAAGGATTTACAAGAATCACCCTGTTTTGCTTTTAATTTGCCAATTTTTTGCCAATTTTAACATGCCAATTTTTGCATCCTGAGGACTGCATCTACTTTTCCCAGAGATCTCTAAGATGTAACAAATTTTAAATGTGAGAATATGAAGTAAGCATAATAAATACTGAGAAGTAATGATAAATGCTCAGAATTTGTTTAAGCGTTTTAAGGCGTAACAGTCTACTATTTAATGTTATTGCAAATAAATTTGTATGACTGTCTCAAGATAGTTCGCTGTCTAACGCGACTCCTAAAAATTTTTACATTCCACAATAGACACTGAAAATATTTTCGTAAGGATCACTATTTTTGCAGTTTACATACTACTATATTGAAAGTAGTTCCACTACGATACACTAATCAATCAGTGAGAGTAATTGGCGGTTTTTATGTGAATAGGTAATGGAAGTATTTGTTAACACACATTACATAAAAATACCGGTGTATGTTCCTAGACGAACAACGATGAACTGAAAGACTTGATACACGATTAAATCAGTCTATATTTTTCAAAATCAATTAAAAAAAACGTATGTTTGTTTGGGTACGATGAAGCAGTGAAGGCGCCTTTACTGCTATTGTATACATATCAGTACTTCACCGACTTCACCGACAAAGTCGGTGAAGTGACTTTATCGGTCACCGATAAAGTCGGTCATTTATGTGTTATTCGCTCTTGACATTGACAAAAATGTATATCTTAATGTTTACATTTTATGAATATATTGGGACACTTATAGCTGAGGTCCGTTTCGGGATCTGGGTAAGATAAATAATTAAAGAACTATTCGTTTACAAAATTACAAGTATTTATTACAAATTATAAACTACAAAATAAAATTCTACAAATAAACTACAATTACTACAATTAATGCACTTAATAAATAATGAACTAATTGCAATAAATTAATGCAATACTCACAATAATATTTTCAAGAATTTTTTAAATTAAAATTTAATTCTAATTAATTTTATTCTTGAAATAAATTTTTCAAACAAATTTTTCAGTTATAGATTTATATTAATAATGATGATGATGAAACTTATCGCCTTGAAACGCGTGCTAGTACAAAAACTAGTAAGTACTTGTTGTACGGCATTTTAATAAAAAATTTGTGATAATTTACATCCAAAAAAAATAATAAAATATAAAATTGTAAAAATTTACATCCAGCAATTCAGGTAAAGATGGAAGCAATTCCAACGTATGATTCTGTTTCAGGCGGATAAATATGACAAACTTATAAGGGATTCTTTCACAGCTAGGAAATCTTACAAAATGAATACGTTGCACTACAACTAAGGGAAGTTTCTTTATGCATTGCGATGATAAGCAACGTCGTGCGACACGACGTTGCCGTTCAGGAAACCTGAAGGTCATACTTGGTTGTTTTCCCGCCTTCCCCGTTTTGGGAGTGCGAAATTCCCCGTTGAGAAAAACCGTTAGTACCCCTTTTCGTCGGTTAAATTCAGACAGGGAAAAAATGTTTTTATTAAAAACCAAACATGTATTGTAGGTAATGAGATTAACTTTTACTAAAATTTTACAATTTTAATTAAATGCACTTACGCTAAAGGGGAGCACCCGTTTTGACGGTTTTGTGCGTGGTACCCCGTGACCTACCTCCTACAAGTATGTGTGTGTGTGTGTGTGTGTGTGTGTGTGAACAGAATATCTCAAGAACGGAACATCGTACGAACTTGAAACTTGAAACTTAAGTTACATATCACTACCGGACCCGACACGAACATTTTAATCAAAATCGGTCAACCGGAAGTGGTAGTTTATTCGTATAATTTTTCACTTTTTTGCGATTTTGTCAAAAACTAGTCCTACGATTTTTTTTTAAATCAACTGGTTTACTACATTTTTTATGCTCTACAATATAGGGTAGGCGCCATGTTTGCTGAAATTCTGCTTGAGGCTGTTTTCACGTAAAAACATTTTCTTTTTAAGATTGCGGCTTTAATATGCATTTTACCGCAAAACGTTATAAAAAAATAATAAAAGTTGTAGAGAATGTCAAATTCTACAACTTTTATTTCTAACATTTTTTTGTATAACGCTTAGTTTAGCGGTAATTTGCGATTTTCTGTTTTTTTTCTCACGAAAACGTGAGAAAAATCGATTTTTTTAACATTTCCGTCTTAGTATGCATTTTACGACAAAAGTGTATGTAATTAAATTTATAGAAAATTAAAAGATCTACAACTTTTGTTTAAAGCATTTTTCTCTACAGAGTCTAGTTTAGCGTGAAAGCGTGATTTTCCGTATTTTTAAGCCAAACTGAGTTCGATTGTCATTTTGCGTCATTCACTCATGATTAAAATAAGGTTATGTTTTTGAGGTTAGTTTTATTGTTTATTTCTAATAATTTATTAATAATGTTAGGTTTATTATTAATCATTTGCATTGGCAAGAGAAAGTTGTGTGAGTGTTTCACACCAGATTTTTGTTTATTGCTAATGTTTTATATGCCCAAAACGGGCAGGTGGAGTGTTATTTTAATTGCACTCTATCTGTTTGGTCCAGGGCTAAAAAAAATAGTTCTGTTTCTTATCACATAGTCAGCCACTTATATGACTGAACTATTTAAGAACAGAAGAGGTAGAGGTGTAAAAGACACTAATCAAAGTTATCTCCTCTGAGAGTAATGAATTTCACTATGCAGCCCGACCCTGTGGTGAATTAAGTGAAGGTGTCATTTGCAGGGTGGAAAGTGAGTGATTTTCGGAGGGCCTGGCATGCTGATAGGCATACTCTTTCAACTCAGTGAGGAAGGCAATTGTAAACCACCTTACTCCTCGTTTTTACTTAGTAAAACCTCTAGAGATTCAAACCAGCCTTTGCCGGCCGCATTGGCGCGGTTGGTAACGTGCTCGCCTCTCATCATGCAGTCTTGGGTTCGAATCCTAGTGTAATAGGAGACACTTATACACACACTCAAAATAAACAACAGATGATTTTCCACCCTCAGATGCGAGCAACAAGAATAATAAAAAACATTTAAAATTTAAAATTTAAATAAAAAAAAAGAACATATTAATAAAATGGATTGTTACTTCACTCTATTTTAAAAGTTTTAAGGAGTAAGGTGCAATTTACAATTTTTTAAATATAGAAAAAGTTTGCGAATTTTAAAAAAGATTATTTAGAAATAATAAACAATTTTAGAAGATTTACTGGAGCGGATTTTAAGGAAGTTTTAATACATTTTAAAGATTTTAAAACTTTTAATATTTTTAAGAATTTTATGATATTTATCAAGAAACTTTAATAAAGAGCTTTGAATTTTTTGAAAGGAATTTTATTTACGAACCTCTGGGACAAAAATGGTGCCGTGACCAGGATACTTTCAAGATACCAGGATACTTTCAAGATACCAGGATACTTAAGGAAACATTCCAATAAATAAATTCAGTAATATCATATTTGGAAACGAAATTAAAATAATCAACAAAAAGGAAGGATTTATCAACAAGAAATCATCAAACACACATAACAAGATTAGTCAAAGATCAAAAATAACAACAAATCAAATAACAACAAATCTTCTAAAATTTATAATAAAAAACTAAATTATAAAGAACTCGCATCTGACAGGTATACCGACGTCGACGGTAAGTCATCTAGTACACATACATAAATAATCATCATCAACAAATAAAATAAATAGAAACATGAATAGACAGGTAGCACCGATTCTTGATCCCACTAAACTAGACGAAATAAACCTTAACTTCCAACTAAGAATAAGGGGTGGGTGCTCAAATGTTAAAAAAGAAGGTGAGTACGTAGCAGTTGTCGGCCTGAGACGGTAAAATTCGTTCATTCGGGGCCCCTTTCAATAATACATTCATACAGCATGCAAACAGCATTTGGTTTTTTGCTACAATCATCTCAAGCTCGAGTATCGCGACAGACATCACCAAAAAGCAGTTTATTTTTTTTTTGAGCAAATTATGTAACCTTTTTAAGGTTAGAAATGTGTTCTTTAGTTATTTCCCCTCCAATAGTCTTACGGAGTAAGGCTGTAACTGGAGTGGAGAAGCCGATGATATAAAATGGTTCAGACCATCGGTATGCCATTTTTGCACAAATATTTTTCCGTTTCGAACTTACGGGGTGAGTTTTAAGCAAAACTTTATCTCCCACCGAAAACGGATTGGGGTGGCGCATAGCATTATATCGGCGCGCCATATCATGATGAGATTTAATTAGTTTTCTTCTAATGTCACACATCATGTTACTTGAACGTACCGGATTTTTATGAAGGATATCTTGGATATTCCATGCTCTATCCAACGGTGTTTGAGCTGGAAAAGTATGCAATATATCAAATGGACATTTCCCATGCGCGTTATGTTGAGCCATATTGAAGGCTAATTGAAACCAAAATAGAGATTTATCCCAGGTTGTTTGAGTAGTTGCATGGTATGCAATAAGAATAGACCTAAGATTTCTGTTTAATCGTTCGGCGTGAGACACTAGGACACTAGTCTCACGGGACACTAGTCAGGCACGGCATATTTTTATACGTTACAAAAAAATCATTTCATTCTTCACCGTCTGCATTAGCAGTAATTGCAGAACAGTCGGACGTTAAAAAAAAACCCAGCCTTTCAGCTGTTGACCTAAACAACAATGTTTTATTACTAATGTTAGGTTATATTGGTCATTTGCATTGACAAGAGAAAGTTGTGTGATCATTAACACCAGATTTTTAATTTTTGGTATGGTTTGGTTTTGGTGTTTGATTGTGGTTTAATAATTGTAAGAAACCGTGCCGTCACTATTTATTGAGAAAAATCTATAATGGCAAAAGTAAAAGTAATATCTTTACACACATTACAAAAGTAATCTGAAACAAGAACGGAAAATCATAATATAGTTTTGCTCGATGTTAATAACAGAATAGGGGAATAATGGATTTGACAAGGAACGTTCCGTTTCCGTCATTAGTTTTATTTTTATATTTTATTTTATTTCTGTTTGTGGAAGAACTAAACGAATTAAAATGGAAGAGTAGAGAAGAATTTGTTTCGTGGTTTGATGACAGAGTTGCGTGCCATCGATGCATTAAATGCATAATGTTGGCAGCCCTGTTAACAAAGAAAAAAAAAAGATTATATCAGCTATTGGCATCACTGATATAAAACAGCGGAACTGTTAAAGTACCTTCAGTAATGATCGGAGATCTTTAAAATACGTACATTCGTTTCTATTGTTACCTTTTATATTTAAACGGGCTACATTAAAAATGTTATTGACGATTTCGTTTATTTATTTTTCAATAACCAATCACAGCCTGTCTTTCATGTATTAACAAATTAACGGAATTTCGCGTTAAATGCGTCGCAACTCTTATAAATTTATCAGAGTGCTTTTATTTATTTATTTACAACAATATAAAGGCTAACAGAGCTTATCCATATAAGCCTTATTGACATAAAAAAAAATTACATATTTACAAAACAGAATTTACTTATAACTATTTTTATTAAACACTTTTATTTAACTTACTCTTGGATCCATCAAATCTTGCAACGTAAAATTTTAATACTTCTACCGTATCAATATGAATCAAACTTTGCACACTTGTTTATCTTCGATGACAATACGCTGTGGAGGTGTTTGTAAAAAAAATTTAAAAAACGCTTTTATTTAACAATTACTTAAAAAAATGAACTAAAAAGAAAAAAAGAAAAAAAATTTACAAAAAAATCACAGAAAAAAAATTACAAAAAAATAAAAAAAAAAATTTTAAGAAACGCTATTATTTAACAATTGATCAAAAAAAATGAACTAAAAATAAAAAAATAAAATAATTTACAAAAAAAAAAATCACAGACGTTACAGTTAAAAATAAAAGCGTGGCGCATTAATATATAATATTTTACAACGAATATTTTACAATAAATATTATATATATTAATGCGCCACGCTTTTATTTTTAACTGTAATGTCTGTGATTGTTTTTTGTAAATTTTTTTCTTTTTAGTTCATTTTTTTTTTGATCAATTGTTAAATAATAGCGTTTTTTAAAAAAATTTTTTGATTTTTTTTTTGATTTTTTTGTAGTTTTTTTTTCTGTGATTTTTTTGTAAATTTTATTTACATAATACGAGGGTAGGCTGATAAGTAATGCACACATGCTTGTAGAAGACGAACAAAAAGAAATAGCAAGATGGGGTAAATAACAAATTAAAGTACAAATCTTAACCTACCAAATTATCTATTTATTTTTCAATATAGTCACCGTTAAGCATTACACATTTCTCCCAACGTTTAACAAGTTTTTTCATTCCGTCACTGAAAAATTCTTCCGACTTTCCTCGAACCCAGGACGCAATAGCTGCCTTCACCTCATTGTCCGAGCTGTAATGATTACCCTTAAGGTCTCTCTTCAGTAGAGGAAAAAAATAAAAATCGCAAGGCGCAAGGTCGGGAGAATACGGAGGGTGTAAAATTGGTTGAAACTTCAGGTTTCTCAGAGCCTCTCCAGTTGCACGCGAAGTGTGTGGACGAGCATTGTCGTGTTGCAAAATTATTGGCGCCAGGTTGCCTCTAACACGACAAACTCGACGTCGGAGGTGTTTCAGAGTCTGTATATACTGAGCAGAATTTACCGTTGCCCCTCGTTCCAGATAATCAGTCACATAAACTCGGCGAGCATCCCAAAACACAGTCAAAAGAATTTTTTTTGCGGACGGTTGTGTTTTGAACTTTTTCACAACAGGAGAATGTGGATGACGATATTCAGCGCTCTGCCTTTTTTCTTCGGGATCGTAATGATGAACCCATGACTCGTCCCCCGTCACAATATTCAAAAGAAAGTCGTCTCCTTCGTCACGGTAGCGCTTCAAAAGTTGTTCACAGCATTCCAATCGACGCTGTTTATTCTCGTCTGTCAGACGGCGTGGTACCCATCGTGCACAGATTTTACGGTATCCCAATTGTTCAATAATGAAGCCAACACGTTCCTTAGATATTCCAATTTGGTTTGCGATACGCTGTTGAGTGATTCGCCGGTCATTTTGAATCAAATCATCGATGAGTTTGCGACGATTATCGTCTGAGGCAGTGATTGGTCGTCCACTGCGTGTTTTGTCAACAATTAAGGCTTTTCCAGGTTGGCAATCACGAAATTTTATTACCCAACGATTCACAGTAGACCTATCAACAGTATCGTCACAATAAACAGCCTTTAAACGACGATAAATCTCACTAGGATTCACTTTCTCAGCAGTTAAAAATTCGATAACAGCGCGTTGTTTAATTCTCGTTGACATAGCACCAGAACACGACGCCATACTTCCACTACTCAAAACAAACTGAATGAAAGCAACGCCTTCAAACTGCGCAGGCTTGTAGAGGAGAAATAGTACTTCCACATGCCACCAGGCGCGCTACTGAAGTTTATTTAGTTGTCTTCTACAAGCATGTGTGCATTACTTATCAGCCTACCCTCGTATATATGCTAATACACTTTTTGTCTCTTTTTCTCATAAAAATAAAATAATGTTTCAATAAAATTACTTACTATAATAATAAATTAATAAGAAAAAAAAACAAAAATTCCCACAAAAAATAGTTTTGCAAAACTTGATCAAAAATAATATTATTCATTTATAAATTAATAAAAGGAAAAGGAAAAAGAATTAATAAAAAAAAGAAGAAAAGAAAGGAAGAAAGAAAGAAAAAGATGTGAGTCTGGTCTGTGAATTTATGTCATTTATTGGTTGGTGAGCGCCTGATTACATTTTGATGAAAATTGTTTGTAATTATCAAAAAAAGTATTGAGTTCCAGATTAAATTAAATTTTTAATTTTAATTTTTTTTATCATCAGATGGTTCAACTAGGAAGGATGTTAAAAATAGGATTGTGCAAGGGAGAATAGCAATCCGGAAATTGAACCCGATTTTATGGTCTGCAAAAATGCACATGAATACAAAAGTCCAGTTGTACCACACTATTGTGGAGCCAATAACAATTTATGGGGCAGAGTGCTGGCAAATAACATCAAAAATAGACAGCCAGCTTAAAGCAATTGAAATGGACTTTCTGCGCCGTTCATGTAGAGTGTCCAGGTTGGACCATATCCGGAATGACGACATCAGGAAAAGAGCTCATGTAGAAGATACCATTGTGGATAGGATAGAGAGACGACAACTGATATGGTATGGTCATGTGCAGAGAATGGGTGATGAGAGGTGGCCAAAAAGAATGTTGTCTTATGTCCCAACCAACAGAAGGAAGAAAGGTAGACCAAGGAAAACGTGGGAAAAGGGAATACAGGAAGCCATGAGGGAGAGAGGGATGGATGAGGGTGATTGGGAGGATAGAAGAGAATGGAGATTGAAGTGCGGGAAGCGGCGCCGGCCGTAGGAACCCCGGAAAAAAAGAGCAGGATTACGTCAGTATTAAGAAAGTATTTTTTTTTTTTTTTTTTTTTTTGTGAGGCCACAATGGACCACTTCAGCCACAACATGAAAGACTCTACTTCGATCTCTGAGCCTTGATCTTTACCCAGTATTCCCTCATTCTTTGTGATCTCTGAGCCCGGAGTTCTTCCGTCACCCTCTGCACTCTTCTAGTCTTGGTTTCCGGTTCCAAAGCCAGATCCTTCAACTTTCTATAACTCTCAGATTTGAACCTCACATCCTCCAGCGTCAACCCAAACCTTTCCAAGTCCTCCTTGACCTCCTTCGTCCAGTTCAAACCGATTTTAAAATCCCAGACACTTTCAATAAGTCGTCTAAGTACTCTGTTCTCCGGTGTTCTAAGGATATGGCCCAAAAAGGAGATTCGTTTTTTCCTAATTGTGTCGAGTATTGGCTCCAAAATTTTATAGACTTCATTATTTGGTAAGAAAGTATTACTGTATTGTTTTATGAAAAAATAAACATTACTTTCTCTTGCACAATACAATACAATATCGAAGAAGGGTATGGTTCGAGAAATTTCTAGTACTTCATTCATAAAATGTTAAAAGAGTAGATAATAGAGTGAAAAAGTAACAATAGGGTTAGTTATAAAAGGGATACCTATTCATAAACGTTATTTAAAAGGACTGCGCTATTGTGCGTGATAAGGTAGGGTCTTTTGTTGTACAACTATAGGGTGATTCAAAAAGAGCGCCGGTTTTGATATAGCAAATTAAGAGATTTATTTTATTGAAAAACTGAAAATAAATACATCAACAAGTTCATCTTACCTTCCGATTTCATGTATGAAAAATGATGTCATGCATGTGTCCTCCTCTATTGCGCTGGCACGCATCAACTCTGTCCATGAAATTGGATATTACTGCACGACAAGTTTCGACTTCTATTTGCCCGATAACCCGTCGAATTTCCTCCTTCAAGTCATTGATGTTTCGGGGTTTATTGGCATACACCAATGACTTCAGATGACCCCAAAGATGAAAGTCACAAGGCGTCAAGTCACACGACCTTGGTGGCCATTGATGGTCGGAATTACGAGAAATGATGCGATCCTGGAACCGTTCACGGAGCAACAACATTGTTTCTCGTGCAGCGTGACAGGTGGCACCATCCTGCTGAAACCACAACTCGTCAATGTCCATTCCATCCAAATGACGCCACAAAAACTCCCTAATCATCGTACGGTATCGGTCTCCATTTACTGTCACGGCTTGTCCTTCTTGATTTTCAAAAAAGTAAGGGCCGATGACACCGCCCGACTAAAAGCCGCACCAAACTGTCACTCGCTGTGCATACATTTTTCCTTTAATTAACCACGCGAGGGTTTTCTAAACCCCACATACGGCAGTTCTGTTTATTAACAAAACCGTTTAAGTGGAAGTGCGCCTCATCACTGAAAATGATTTTGTTTGCGAAGGTGTCATCATCCTGCCGTTTTCTCAATACCCAGTCAACAAACTGTCGTCTCTTCTGGTGGTCTGCCACTTTCAAATGTTGCGTCAACTGAATTTTATACGGGTGATATTGGAGATCGTACCGAAGAATTCTCCGTACAGAAGAACATCGTAAACCCAATTGTTGAGAACGGCGACGTATTGATTTTGCTGGGCTAACAGCCACACTGTCACGAACCAACGCAACGTTCTGCTCAGTTCGGCCAGAACGACGACGTCCAGAACTTTTAAGGTCGACTGTTGAACCCGTCTCAAAAAACTTTTTCATGAGCCTGCGAACTGTTGATTCATTCGGTGCTTCATTACGTCCTAGAGTACCGCGAAGTCGCCTGACAGTAGCCGCATAACTCTCTCCCCTCTGGTAAAATGTTTTGACGATTAACACTCGTTGTGCAATAGTAAACTTCTCCATGGTTAGACACAGACTGCGAGAGTACTACACTGCGAACAAGAGAAACTACAACTGAATCGTCAATCGGAATGTTCTCCGAAATAGAAATGAGGTCTAACAATGTTGCTAACCGATAAACAAAAATTTACCAGCCGTTTAAAAACCGGCGCTCTTTTTGAATCACCCGTTATTTTTAAGTAGTCTTAAGTAAATTATTGAGTTATTAATTATTGTATTACTTCATTATAATTAGTTTATTATATATTCTGTAAATCTTTAGTGTAATAAATACTTGTAATTGTTAACTTTAGTGTATTAACACTATCGAGACGACAACCGTACGTGATACGGCCGTATTGATATACACCGAGTGACGGCAAACGTATGGCATACGGGCACGGCATTATACATTCCTAGACGGCAAACGTATCTTATACGTTTGCTACTTTATACATTGTTATAAATGTGTCTACCCGTACGTTATACGTTTCCCGTTTTCACTGTTATTTAGTTCATATTGTTCTCCGTTTACCTACATCGATAGTTAACCGAATCGATTAGTATTTTCTGATATATCGACATAACTATCGACCGCTACTTAATGCGCGAGATCGAACCGTAGCGTCTACTACCGAGTACCGACATAGTGGGTTACAAGGCCACGTCGTTTGCAGTGTATGTGTTTTACTGTTATTGTGCTATTATACATTTCATGAAACGATGTCTAGAGATGCATTAGATTGTTTTGTAGAACATTCTGGGTCGGAATTAGATGACACGGATATCGATGAATCACACGACCATGCGGAGAATGAAAGCGATATTGATATAAGTTTCATATAAAATCTTTCGGAAATGTGTAAATCAGAGTAATTATTGTAAATAGTGTTATTTTATAAATAACTTAATAATTGACTTAAACTAAATACAGGGTGATTTTTTAGTCCTGTTACCCAATTGTTAATGTCTGGTAATATTTTTCTAAAAAAAATAAATTTTGTTTTGTGACACTGTAAAGTTTTTGACTTTACTATTCCAAATTTTCGACTTTTGTTGGAAATCTCCCTAGACCCTTGGAGTTGATCAAATTTTTGTCTTTTTAAAATAATTAAAATGGTGTTTTTTTTCTTTATTCGTTAAGGAAGAAAAATATTATTTTATTATGAATAAAAGTTTGTAATCTTTACATAACTTATTTCTTTTCAATAATTTTTATTATTTCATAAAGAAATCACGTTTCATTAGTTTATTCTAGTTGGTTTTATTACACATGTTTTTACATAGCGTTTTCTCGTGGGAAATAAGGAAGCCTAAAGGCCTATTTTCGTTTCTCACTGTTTAAAGCCCTTACTTTGCAATTCCAGAGCCTGGGAACATTTTTCAGTTCCATCTCTACGTACTTTTTGTAGAGGGGCCTACAGTTACTTCAGCACTTTTTGCAGCCAATTAACGTGTTTGTTTTAAGTCGGTTTGCCAACGCCTTTCATAACGGCTAGTTTGATTGGTTTTCCCCCTCCGTACGCCGGTAATTAGCGCCCCGGTCAGCCGTGTGTGTGAAGAAGATCGTCAGAGTGTTTTTCCTATTGTGTACGCGTAAAGTTCGTACTTCTAAGGTGCTGTGATTGGATACTCACTAAAAAAGGTAATTTTCTTTTAATTTTCTTTTGTACAACTAAATAAAAAAAAAATGAAGAAAAGAAAAAAATAACCTTTTTTTTAGAACCATTTTAAATGGAAAATATAAAACAAAAATATAGTTAAATAATAGTAAATAAAAAAAAAATTCATGTAGAATTAGTGAAATCATTTAGTTTTTTTGATTAAATAATAATAATAATAATAATAATAATAATAATAATAATATTAAAAATAATAATAATGGGCTAATAATAAAAACACAATTTTAATTATAAAATGTTAAAAACTTTAAATTAAATACCTTAAATGCATTTGAAATATGTAAATGTTAAAATAATTAACAAAAATAATTTAAATTCTGTTCAAATTTAAAATGTTAAAAACTTTTAAATTAAATACTTTGAAAACATTTAAAATAAATAAATATTAAAATAATTTACAAAAATAATTTAATTCTGTTCATTTTAAAAAAAAAGAAAAATTATTTTAATTAAACATGTTATTGAACTAAAATTCGTTTCTTGTTTCTTTATTTAAAAAAAATATCTTCCTGTTTTGTTAGTCTAGTCTTAGAAATAAGTTTTCAGATAGATGTACTACTGCAATTAATTATATTCACAATGGGAGATACTTGATTGAATGTTACTCAGTACAGTTATAACGCTTCTGGGTACTGTTTTAAAGATTCTGTACCTACAAAATTTATTTTTGAACCTCCATATTAAACACTGCACCGTGTTTGCTTATTTATAAACACAAAAAGGTATATGTCTTGGGGAATTTACTGAAATTACTTGTTTCTCCAAGATTAATTCACCTATGGCTTTGTATGGTGATTTTTTTGAAGTTGCAATATGTTTTGGTTACAAAATTTATGTTCACTGTCTGAAAGGATTCCGTAATCTGAAAACAGCCGTACTTTCTCGCAAACCACAAAGCGAGAACAGTGGCTCTTGAGTGAAATCTGAGCTGATATTTCACAGTTACAACTGGAAACATGGTTTTGACTCTCCGATCAAAATTTCCCCCAAAACATTTTTTTTTTATTCCTTCGTAGGAAATTTCAGGGTCTTGGACGTTGGGCCGTTCTACGACGTCCTGGTGGAGGCAACCTTTAATATAGATTAATTTAAAACAGGTAAGTGGTTGAGTAAAATTTACAGGTTATTGAAGCTGAATGGAGTAGAAGAATGGAGATATCTACTTGGAATACGTTTTAAACACTCACACTACCTCACGAACAACAAAATCATACTTTAAATTAAAGAATTTTTTTTTAAATTAAATCCTGTTCAAAGGATACACTAATTCTCGTGTATAAAACACGGTACATTTTAATAATCCAATCTATCTTTTAATTTTATTTCAGCACCAATTCAATTCATTCATTTTATTAATTTTGTCAATTTTATTTAGTACCTGACATGGTGGAAGCGCCAAGGTTGATTCTAGACAGTGATCTTTTTTGCTTTTTAAATAAATTTCTTTTCCAGAAATTATGGAGTTATATTTTATGTTAATGTAGGTTTTTTTCTCAGGGTTACGTACAAGATATGCGGCTTTGGAATGTGTATAATTGTATTGTTTTCTTTTAACGTCGTTTTGAGGTGAAAATATTGTGGATTTATATTACCGTTATAAGATCTTAGTGAATAATTCTGTTTTCTTTCAGCAGTTACATTACATATATAATTATTCAATGTAAATAAGTTTTATCTTGTTAATTAATTTTTTTTTCACAGTGTACATAGGCAACATTGTGGAATTGCCAGCCCGTGGAGTTTTATTTCTGATGTACCTAACGTACAATATCAGAGATGCATGTGTGAATTCATATTTTTTTTTTATTGTATGTGTTTAACAATACATAGGATTTAATACATGGTATAAAACAACATTGCGTAGGCCTATACTACTATGAAAGATAATATTACTTTGTTTGTCTACGTGACATATGCGACGTCACGATGCATTTAACAAACATATGTGATTTCACGGTCAAATACCGCCTTTCTGTGACTTTCTAAACAATTTTTTTTTATTAAAAAGAAATATATTTCTGCTTCAAATTTTTCTTCGTTGGACATGAATACTTTTGGCAAATACTAAATGCCATACTTTTCGCTATGTTTTTGCGAGAAACATGAGTATAATGACAAAGGATTTGTATAGTGCAGTGGTATGAACTTGGCCTCATGAGTTCAATGTTCTTTAGTACGAATTAATTCTGTTTCCTATGAATGTTAAATGGACTGTGTCTTTCAATCATTATTATTGGCATTTGGTATAATACGAATTAGTGTTCTTCTGTACATATATTTATTTATATGTACATTTCTTTTTAATTACCCAATTTTTAATATTGATTAAGGATAATTTATTTACCTTAAGTGTGGATCTTTACTAATCTTAATTTTGTATTTTTTTTTTTCTAAAAAAGTATTCTGGTGACCTGTACGAGTGATCGCATTTACTAATCTGACTTTGGAGCAATTTCTTGGGACTTTCCTTGAGACATAGTGAGCTGCAATCCTACTGCGATTAGGTGAGAGACCTGATCGCACGCTGCGGCGCATTGCAACATTCCTGCTCGGAGGATCCCACATTAAAGACCTCATTTCTGGTATGTAATGTGATTATTGTTGTGTTTATCTTCTGATTTTCTTTGAGAGTGAGCCAATTTTTTTTAACGAGTTTGAGTTCCCATGACTGACTTGTTAAAAGTTAAAGTTAGAGATCTGTCACTGGAAGAAGCGCGTTCAGTGGCAAAGCAGTATAAGATTTTCGTGCCAAAGTTGGCAGACTTGGACTATTTGCGAGGTTCTATTGGCCTGTTAAAAAAATCACTTAAAAAACCTCACGAAATCGAAACCTTAAGGGTTGAAGCCTTTGACTATCTGCTTACTTCGGGGTACGTTCCTTCTCAACTGTTGGAAAATTTCCCGGACATTGACACCTTGAGACAACATTTAACTCAAGTAATTATTGCAGGATCGTTGGTAAATCGCACTACACCTACTGAGGTGGCCACGGAAATGGCTACACCTAAGCCTAAAGTTCCGTTCTATGCTCCTCCTTCCTTCAGTGGACAAGGAAACCAAGATGTGACAGATTTTTTTGAATCTTATGAACGAGCTGCTCAGGTCAATGCATGGACGGCAGATCTTAAAAAGCGCTACTTGGCCCTATATTTGACAGATACGGCTCTAAAATATTTAAATTGCTTGCTCAAAGGGGATGCGACACAGCAACTTACGTACGATGTGCTTAAAACCCATCTTATTGATCATTTCTCTGGTACACTCTCCAAAGAAATGTATGAAATTCAGCTGCAAAACCGTAAACAGCTGACAACTGAAAATGTTTTTACTTTTATGGCCGATGTTTTGGCCTTGTGTTTTAAGTTTGACCCGGAAATGTCGGAGGAGAGGAAATGTAAATATGTTCTTAGGGGAATATTACCATCCTACTTAGATAGACTAGCTCTAACTGACGTTTCGTCTATTGCAGCTATAAGAGGTAACTTAAAAAAATTACAGGCAACTCAAGATATTTTAAACTTTAGATTGGACAGCCACTTAAATGATTCTGTGGTTGTAAACAGTATCGGGGCTTCCCAAAATTCTGTAGGTGATGACCGACAAATTACCTTTCGCGCAGAGAGACCCCCAAGATATAATAATAATAATAATAGGCCTAATAATAATAACCATAACAACAATAATAATAATAATAATAATATGAACTTTAAATATAATAATAACAATAATAATCATCAAAACAGACCACATTTTACACGTAATAATAATAATTCTTATAATACTGATGGTACTAGTTACGTTAACACGCATAGAAACCCAAATACGACTCGATTTAGTAATAATAGGCCTTTCCACTATAACTCTGCTTCTAGAAATGCCTTCCATAGGAATCAAACCGGTAATTTTACGAACACTAATCGAAACTTTCAAAACCGAAATAGCTCCAACGGGAATGATAGAGTCCTCGCTTCTAAACCGCCGACTCCAACTTCTGGCTGTGACACTCGACAATCTGCTGACAGCTCGACCGAATCCCGTCGGAGTTGTCCCAGTAACCCGTCTATTGCTGGGCCATCCTCAGTAACTTGTCTTATCTGCAAAAGCCAAGATCATCTTCTGACTGATTGTCCATACAATACATTTCCAAAAAACTGTTAAATTGCGGAGGACAGTCGCGAACTGATCCTTCGCTTGTTCTAAAAACACCCTTACACAGCCGATTTGGACGTATTAATTACTTAAATAGTGAATACGCAAATCGATTTGCGTCTTTTAGACATTTATCTAGGGCATCTCATGTTAAATCCCGATCAAAAAATGCTGGCACAACACGGGCTCTTAATCAACTTCCTGCTACATCTCCTTGCCTTATGGTTAATATTTCAGAAGTTAAAGTTCCAGATTCATTAAAGCTTCATTTTAAAACGGATTTAACTTGTTCTCAGATTGACACTGTATTAAGCAGTTTTACAGAACAGTTTAAATCTGCAGTACATTTTTCCTTCTTTTTGTCTCCTGCACGTTGGTTTCGTAATGATGTTTCACAGGACTACACTTCCGCTTTTTTTCATAAACCGCCTAATTTTAAGAACATGCGTTTTTGGTTCATTCCAATTAGTTTTTCATGCCCCACTAAAACCTCGAATTTTCGAAATTGGGTACTCTTCGTTATTGACACTACTTCGTTTGAAATTTTTATGTCAGCTGCTCACGGTTTTCCGCCAAATAATTTTATGACAGCTTTTCGTAGGTTTTTGCACACTACTTTTCGTGCTAAGTTCAAATTTTTTCTAATCAAAACGCCTCTTTGCTTGTATACTTATAATTCTGGATTGGCACTCGTGGGTTCATTTTTTCGAATATTTCCTTATTTGTTCCAATTTCATACTCTTCAAGGAATTAATTTCACTAATTTCGATAACAGTTATCTTACCCGTAGTCAGTTATCTGAAATTTTTAAATTATGTACACTTAAACTACCTTTCTCTATTCTGAACTCAAAACCTGCAGGAATAGCGAAGTTGGAATCTCTTATCAAATTTTTAGGGTTTCCGTTACTGGAACCTGTGGTAACAGATTCAAGTGATAATACGGATAACTCTGTGTACCACGTTTCTTCGTCAGCATTGAATATTTTGGGCACCATTTCGGGTGTTAATGTTCAAATAACCCTGGATACTGGTTCAAATTTAAGTCTGGTTCATAGTGAACTCGTTAACCCAAATAAAATTAAACCCATTAACAACATTTCATTAACGGCAGCTAATAAGTCACTTTTACAAGTTTTGGGATATACACATCTAATGTTTAACTTGCAAAATGTTAATCTACAACATTCTTGTTTAGTCGTTAAGAACTTAAATTGTTCACTACTCTTGGGAAACGATTTCTTGATTAAATATGCGGTCGTCTTGGATTTTGGAAACGGTACTTTATCATTTAATTTTCCTGGCAAAGGTTTAATGGAAATAAAAATAGATCCAGCTTGGAGACAGACTGTTAGTAATCTCTTTTTACCTCAGACAATAACTACTGTCAATGATGCCTCTCCAGTGGCCGTACAGACTGATAACCCCACCGCTACTACTCTAGAAACAATAACAAACACCCCCGTAAGTCCTTCCGCTTCGTCCTTGTGTGTCAGTGCACCCACCATCCCATCAGCGAGTGTGCATAATCTCTCATCTACCTATTGTTTCAGTCGGCCTTGCCTCATAAAACCGTTTACATCTGTTAAAATCCGGTTTCCTTTAGAAACAGATATTTCTGATTTGTTTGAGAATACGTCTTTTGCTTCACGTGTTGATGTACATATTATGACTGTTTCTTTTGACAAACAATTTCGTAAGATTATCATTTTCAATATTTCCGGCAGAATCATACACCTTAACGATAGTATTTCTTTTACGTGTTTTGAAGAGACACCGCCATTATTACCCACTGTTTCTTACGATCCCATGAACGTACGTATTTCTGATAAAGTTTTTTTGCTACCAAAATCTTCCGTAGTTATAAATACGTCTATTGATCACTTGTTTCCATCTGTAAGTTCATACCATTTCAGTCCGAACACCCATTATCTAAACAAAAACTGTCTTACTTACTACATTGATCGTTCAGGCTTCTCAAATGATAAGTTCTATTTACGAAACGTTTCAGGTATACCCCTGGTTCTGAACGCCGACTCTTTATTAGGCAAAATCTCGTTCTTCTCCCATGTAGACAAAAATACAATCCCTGTATCTTCAATTTCTCAAGAAAGCATTAGAGATGTAACTATTCACGGCAAAGAAATTCATATTTCTCCCGATTTGACGGACGATCAGTTTACACAAGTTAAAAAATTATTGTTAGAGTTTTCAGATGTATTTTCGCGCGGCGAAACAGATCTTCCTCAAGCCAAATTGCCTCCAGTTCAAATTAAGTTATCAGATACTGACGCTGTTTTCCAGGGCCCGTACAAGTTAGCTCCAGCCGAACAAAAAGAATTAGATGTCATTATCAATAACCTTCTGGAAGCAGATGTCATTACTCCAATTAAATCTCCGTATGCATCACCAGGTTTCATTGTTCGCAAACCTGATGGATCAGGCCGTTTAGTAATCAATTATAAGAAAATTAATTCCAAAATAATTCAGGATAAATTTCCATTAGCAAATACAAACACTATTCTAGAATCTTTTTCAGGATCTAAGTTTTTCACCACGCTGGATTTATCGCAAGCGTTCTACTGTCAGCAAATTTCTCCGGAAAGCGTACCTATCACTGCTTTTATCGTTCCAAATGGATTATATGGTTTTAAACGACTTCCGATGGGTTTATCTATAAGTCCTTCTTCCTTTAATCGAAACATTACTCTACTGTTCTCAGATCTACTGTACCGAAACTTGAGCTTTTATATAGATGACGTGTTTGTTCATTCTTCCGAATTTTCCGCATGCTTTGATGTTCTCCGCGAGGTCTTAACCCGCCTACGTACTGCTTCTCTCCGTTTAAATCCGGAAAAATGTAGATTTTTCTTTCCTTCAGTCAAAATCCTAGGACACACTGTTTCAAATGAGGGTCTAACGCCGTTAGCTGAAAATGTTGAATCAGTAACTAGATTTCCGAGGCCACAGAAAGTTAAACAGGTGAGGTCTTTCCTTGGGTTGGTTAATTATTACAGGCGTTTTATTAAAAATATTACTCAGATTGCCTACCCACTAACACAGTTAACAACCAAAGATTGTGAAAAACGTAAATTTGTGTGGTCAGAAGAATGTGAACAAGCATTCATAAAACTTAAACATTTAATTTCAAATCCTCCCGTCTTAGCACACTTTGTGGATGATCGCCCTACATTTTTGTACTGCGATGCCTCGAGAGTTGGGGTAGCTGGCTGTTTAACCCAAAAGACCGAAGCAAACGAATTAAAACCAATAGCCTTTGTCAGCCGCCGTTTGACGAAAAATGAAGAGAACTGGACTGTTGCGCAATTAGAACTTTTAGCAATCGTCTACAGTGTAAAACATTTCAGGCATTTTCTGTATGGAAGGGAATTTACGATCATTACTGACCATAAGACTTTGGAGTCAGTCAGGAATTTAAAAGATCCAGGTTCACGTTTGTCTAAACTTCTGGTACAGCTAAGTGAATATAATTTTAAAATTAAATACATTCCAGGTAAGTTTTTAAATGTCCCTGATGCATTATCCAGAAATCCCTTGGATATTCCTGTTGAAGTTTCAGTTGATAGGGTAACAATAAGTAAAAAAGGTAATAACAATAGCATACAACAGATCAACAGCATTACTGCAACAGAACAGCCAAAACACACCTTCGACGCGAAAAGGTCGTTGCCAGTATTGTTGTGCAATAAAATTAATATTGAGTTACTGCAACATCAAGACAATTTCTTATCTAAAATATTTTCAGCACTTTTAGACTGCAATGCTGTTGAGAAACAATATGCTCGAGCTTCAAGGAAATATGTGCTACAGGATAATATTCTCTATTATAGGTCTAATAATAACTCTCCATCCCGGTTGCTCGCCTTACCAAAATGTCTAGTTACCCAAACTTTAGAATTTTATCATTGTAATTCCGTCGGTGGCGGCCATTTAGGCGTTTCAAAAACTTTATCCAAACTACAATCAAAATATTATTGGCCTAATATGATCCAGGACGTAACTGATTTTATTAAATCCTGCGAACTGTGTCAAAAACTCAAAACAGTTAGATCTAAGCCTCATGGTTCACTTCAGCCCTTGCCTATTTTTACGAAACCTTTCTTCCGTATTCAACTGGATTTCTTAGGACCACTTCCGCCCACAAGCAGCAATTTCCAATACATTCTCATTGCCTTAGACCATGCTACGCGCTTTGCAATTGCTAAACCCACGGTCAAAGCAGACGCTTCTACAGTCGCAAAATTTCTTTTAGACATTTCTCTCACTTATGGCATTCCAAAAATTATACAATCTGATAATGGTACGCACTTTGTCAACGCCCTACTCAAGCGTTTTTGTACACTTTTAGGTATTCAACATGTCACTAGTTCGTCTTATGCCCCCCAAAGTCAAGGCCTGGTAGAACGCTTCAATTCGACAATAATTCAAATTTTAAAATTTTATGTAAACTCACGTCATTCTAATTGGCACGAATATGTCAAACCAGCACTATTTTCGTACAACATTTCACTTCAAAAATCTGTAGGTCATTCACCTTTTTACCTACTGCATGGATTTCATCCAATCTGTCCCGCCGATCTCCCATTTGTAACTGAACAATTAGATTCTTCCCTTGACCATCAACTTCTTATATTGCAACATGTCCGCAAGACTATTCCAGCTTTCATGCAAAAAGCCCAGGCTACACAAAAAGTTTTCTTTGACAAGAAACATTCTTTCGTTCAGTTCAGGCCCTCTGATAAAGTTTTTGTCTATTTCCCACAATCCAAAGATTCTAAGACAACAAAATTCACAAATTTTTACCGTGGTCCTTTCCAAATTGTTAAGCAAGTTTCTCCGGTGTCTTATGAAATTCTTCTCGAAAAATATGGTAAGATGGTTCCAGAGGTGATACACATAAACAGACTAAAGAAGTGTGTATCTAAATCCGAAACTCCTGCGAGTAATCAACAGCTGTTACTACCAGATCAAGCGGTCTCACCAGTAATAAATCTTTTAAGGGCTATACTTATTCGAAGGACAGAAAATTAATACGTAATCAGAAAACGTTCATTTTAAATTTAGTTTTTAGTATCCCTAAGATACTTCTTTACTCAGACGCATTTCTGTAATTTTATTTTGTAAATACTAGTTAATATTGCATGCTTCATTTGATAGGTTCATCGGAAGTATTAACGATAAGTTCAGTATATCCCATAATCAAATATTTCACCTTTGTTATGTTAGCTCTAGTAGTAAATGGTTTTAGACGTTTTCAGGAGAGAGGATGAGCTATGATACACCTTTCCGCTTTTATTAACAATATTTTTTATTTTTTCTTTACGTCTCATAACAATATTATAAATGTTTCAGGGCCCGTATTATGTACAAGGATGGTATATTTATTCACTATTTCTTTTTTTTTGCCTCGTATCTTAACGCAGGCCTACTGCATGTTGTATTGTGGACTGTCGAATACATTATTGTTTTATTTTTTTTTGGGGTAAGTTTGCTTTCAGTTGGCTACAAGTTGTTCACATTTTATTTTCTCTTAGCCGTCAGTATGATTTTTTTAATTTTTTTTTTATATTTATATATAGCCTTGCCAATTAATAACTAATGAAAATCGATGTTTTGGAATGTTTTAAGTTGTTGTTTTACAGAGGTTTAAGTATTGGAGTGTTTTCGTGATTGCTAGAGTTAGGATATAGGGTATTTTTTTTATTGTCAATTTTATTATAGGAGTGTCTTAGCCGGTCAGTGCAATACAGTGTGACTCACAATAAAGTTCTTTTACACTAATTACTCACGTGTGAGAAGTTTTTTTTTATTTGGAGTTATAATATAGATTAATTTTAGGGTCGCGCTAGATATAACGTGCTGCCCTACACTTTGGAGTTAAGGAGGTTGGTTAGTTAGTTTCTTTGAGTAGCGCTATAGATAACGTGCTGCTTTCTGAACTTCATGGAATACGATTTTTTTTTCTCTTTTTTTGTTTGCAAACTTTATTGTGAGGTTCTGAAGATTATATGATTATTATAATGAGAATTTTTTGAGATGATATTGAAGTTTATGAGTTTTATGGAGTGATTATTGTTGATTATTGCAGTTTTATGATATTATTGAGTTTTGAAGTTGATGGATATTATTTGATGATTATTGGAGTTTATGATGAGTTTTTGATGTTGATTTTTGGAGTTTATGAGGATTTTATGAGAGAGAATTACATTTCGTCCGCCCAATCCGTCTTTCAGTTACTAAATTTCACTTCTGGTTGTTAGCTTAACCGGCCTTATTTTCCTTTGACCCTTTTCAGATTGATTGTGGGGACGTGCGTTTGGTATGGGTCTACCATCCGCTCCTTCTCAACAACTCAGTCGCGGTTTTGTTTTGGTTGAGATCCGTTAGAGGGACCCGTTATCTTTTCTGGACCAGATTTTTGGTATAAATGGACTCGAATGGTTTGAATGAATGTAGCGAGTGATTGGAGTCTTTGAATGTTGGTTGAGAGTGGAAAGATCGAAGTCTTGATAAGTGATCGTGGACAACCATCGACGAATTTCATCCATCTCAGAATCTCAAAATTCTTTCCCCTTTGATTTTCGTACGGGGCTGATCTGCGGTTTGTTGCGTACAGCTAGCAGGCAGTCACTGTTTTAGTCGGATAGTACCTGGCCGGTATGCATGGTCGCTTTCCAGGAAAAGTTCGACAGAAAATCTCCCGTTAGGTCGACGGCTGGACAGTGGAATATTTTTGTTTGTGGCCCTGTGTTTTTGTTTTATTCATTAACTACACTTTTTTTTTCTTTCATTGTTTCACTTATTACTAGGACGACCCCCCCCCAATTCGTTTTTTGGTTATCTCACAAAGGGTTCTTTCCGCTCTAACCCTTTGTCATGTTTTGATATTTTTGTTTATCACTGATTCCTTGCTAAGACATCCCATTTGATTTTTTTTTTGTTTACTGTATTTAACCCTACAATGTAAATGGATTTTGGATTGTGAAGGATTTTGTTTTTAAAGAGCTGGTCTTTGTATGTTGTAAATTTGTTTGTGTTGGATTTCAAGTACAGGAGTTTTAGTTTTGCAGCAAGTTTTTAGATTGAGCTTTCTTCAGCAGGTTTTGAACTGGACAGTATGTTAAATTTTAGATGGTTTCGCATCGATAGGTTTCGGCAAAAGGTTACATTTTGTTTCATTATCAAATTATCTTGAGCATACGTTTTAAGACTATTTTGGTTTCATACTTTAATATTACGTTGAAGTATTGCTTAATTAATCACTACTGATATTTCGTTGTGAACAATTTAGTAGAGATGTACAGCGATTTGCTGAGTAGAAAGTTTGTTTGTGTTTCTTACTCAGAGCATCTGGTATTTCGTAATTTCATATTTCATAATTTGCTACACTGTAATATATTTTTCTTAATCTACTAAGGATATTGAAGTTTTGTAGCGGTAGGAATTTAACCGTTTTAATATTTAGTATTGCATGAACAGTAGACTTATATTTGAGTCATATACCGTACAACAGTAAGTTTAGTAGTTATTGCTAATGAACAGTAGGCTGGGCTACCCCGTTATGGTTGGTGACTTGCCTTTTCCAGTGGTGGTAGATTTCTTGTTTCGGTTATTCAACTTGTTTTCTCTCGTATTTTGACAGTACCACAATGCAACCAAAGGTTTAATTGAAATATGAATTGATGATTTTTTTGTTAATAATTCCAACAGACAGACAAATAACAATTCAGAGTTGTATCCGAATGTTGGTATAAAATAGTACTATGACAACTCATTTAAACTTAGAATTATAATTTCAGTATACTACTATACGCCAAATTCTGTTTGTCTCCCGTTCTTCGCATAAACGGCATGAAGGACGATTCTGTGTTTCAACACCCCTATTTAAAATTACTTTAGTTTAAGAGTAAAACTCACTATTGTTCATTTCCTCTGTTTTTAGATTTAAATAAAACTTTGTTTATGTACGCATCATATAATATTATCCATATCCCGGTGGCTAAGCGATTGATAAACCAGTGAGATAGAGAATCAAATCAGCACTTCGTTTAAGACAAGATAAGGCTTCATCCACTTAGCATCTAAGTTAACCGTATGAAGATAAGGCCAACGAAGTCTCAGTAATAAACAAGATAATATAATATACAAATAAGCTAATTAGTTTTATTACATAGTAATTGTATCTTGAACACGCTTTAACTAATTTAAATTGTATTCTCTTCCACGAGCAGTTTTAAAATTATATCAATCTATAACAACTACCAAAGTAAATTCTTTCACTGTGTGAGATCCAAGAATAATGTCCCCCGTGCTAAAGCAATTGTTGATCTTGTCGGCGTTTCTATTTCTCTTCGAGAAAAATGTAGCTTGCGCAAATAACTTCATTAAACTGTTCTCTGGTTTCCATATCAGAAATATTTCCGATGTGTACCTTTACGACTCTTCTATTCCGATAACCTACCTTATCCCATTTAACTCACAGCCTGATTTACCGAAAACCTCAAATCTATTCCAAAATTTATCCTGCCCATTTCCAGATTTAACACTATTCATTAATATCTCACAATCCCAAAACACCGACTACTCTAAACTAAATTCCTTTCCTAGTAAAACCTCAAAAACCCCGCTGGATTTCAAACAACACTTCGCTACTGCAATTAAGGACAACAACAACTCGTCTCCAGCATGTCAACTTTTCCAACGTATAACTACACTATCAAAGGAAACCTTCAATATTCTCCTCACGACAGGACTGCCAATTTCAAATTTGAATCCTTCACGCACACGCAGAGCCCTAGACTTTGTGGGCGAATTTTTAAACTTTTGCTGTGGAACTGCGACACAAAATCAACTACAAGAAACGTTCCATAACGAAAAATATCTAATGCAACATTATAACCACCTCACCCAAACAGTACACTCCGACCACAAAAATTTAGTAAAATCTACACAAAACATAGACATGGTAACACACCGAGTTCAATCCATCCTTCAAGAAACGGAAGAAGAATTAAATCTATACGCTAAAATGATTCAAGACACTGAAAACACCGAACTAATACAATTATATCATCTACTGACTATTTTGCATAGTGTACATTGGCAATCGTTCCTAAACACGTATTATTCGCACATGACTTCAGTGCAAATGTCTTGCAAACAGAAGACGCTACCTAGGGAACTAGTAACACCTGATATGCTACAGGCTGATCTACGAAATTTGTCTTTCCAACTTCACAAAGGCAATCAACAATTAGTATTGCCTATACAAGAAGCTCACCTCTATTATGAAAAGCCAATAACAACTTGCGTTTTTTCAAAAATGAAAATTCTATTAAAACTACAAGTACCCATCATCACCACATCGGTATATCATACACTGTTTCAAGTTGCTCCAATACCACTACTATGGGAAAACCAGATCTGTTCACTGGAAACACCACATATTTACGTAATCAGGAGTGGACCACGAGTGCGAACTCTATCACCATCATCTTCTTGCGACTTGAACAATAATGGCTTATGTTTCATTCCAAGGTTCCAACAGCATTCCAGCATTAATACAGATTGCATCAAGCAAATGTTAACAGACAGTTCACTACAACAATTAATGCATAAATGCCATTTCGTCTGCCATAAGCGAACGACAGAAGTTTACATAACGGAAGTGCAAATATCAAGGTACTACATCACCAATCCACAACACAATACTCGTCTAGTTTGTCCTACAACAACAGTCGAACTTCCAGTCAATGTTGCCGGTGCTTTGGACATTCAAGTGCCCTGCGAATGTGAAGTCATTTAAGGAGAGTTACCGATCATCAACAGGGTTGTGCCGTGTGATTCCAGGACTCCGAAGTCGCCGGGGGTAACTCATTTGCTACCCGTTTCCTGGTCAACCTTCGACCATTATAAGTTTTCCTTTCACACAGATTTCCATCCTTCCATTTCGTCACTCCCTGACCTTGTGAACCACAAGTGGAACTTATCATTCCCTCAAATTTCCATTCATGATGAAACCCCTGATTATGTGTTCCAAGAGAGCAGCCTACCTAAATCATGGAAAGACATTATTCTTGCTGATCATGTATCTAAATTTGTAGTATACACAGCCTTAATTATCATTTTCATCACACAGTTATACTTATATATCAAAATTAAAATGCTAACCGCCAAGGTAAACAAGCCAGCACATATTGAATTGCGTAGGTTAGATTGAATTTAAGAAACTACTAAATTTCTACCTTTATCAACTAAATTCAGAGAAATGGGCATAAGAGATTTGAATAGTAATTGGGAAATAGTAAATATTAATAAGAATAGTAATAAGCAATAATAATAAGGAAAACATAATTTCCTTCATTCATCATACTTTTACGTCTCGGAAAGCTAGTTGTTTTATATTCCGAATTTATTAATTAATTACTTAATTCAAAAAAAAAAAAAAAAAAAAAAAAAAAAAAACATACAGCACACTACAATGTACAATCTGCAATGCAAATCTACAATAAACAGACCTTAGAATTAGCTAACAGTAATTTTTTTTTCCAGTCTTTTAACCCTAAAAATGGGAATTGCTCTTTATTATTTTTGTCTTACTTTTTTGTCTTATTAACTTAAGATTCAAGGATGATAATTTGTCCTATTCGTCTTTCAATAGCGGTCTGTTTGTCTCGATGGACATTGCAGGTTCCAGCAATTTAAAGTTTACTAATGTTAGGCAACTTCTCAGCACACACACTGCCAAACGATTCGTTTATCTTTCAGTTTTTTTACACACCCCCCTCCAAGGGAGATGATTGCATAGAAATCTTTGTTTCTACACAATCCAATTAGTGTTCCCGAATTCCCGTAAATTTTTTTTTTAGTTTTCCCCCTTTCAGCCTATCTTTGGGTTTTCCATATACCGGAGTGGGGGAATGTAAAGTTTTTGACTTTACTATTCCAAATTTTCGACTTTTGTTGGAAATCTCCCTAGACCCTTGGAGTTGATCAAATTTTTGTCTTTTTAAAATAATTAAAATGGTGTTTTTTTTCTTTATTCGTTAAGGAAGAAAAATATTATTTTATTATGAATAAAAGTTTGTAATCTTTACATAACTTATTTCTTTTCAATAATTTTTATTATTTCATAAAGAAATCACGTTTCATTAGTTTATTCTAGTTGGTTTTATTACACATGTTTTTACATAGCGTTTTCTCGTGGGAAATAAGGAAGCCTAAAGGCCTATTTTCGTTTCTCACTGTTTAAAGCCCTTACTTTGCAATTCCAGAGCCTGGGAACATTTTTCAGTTCCATCTCTACGTACTTTTTGTAGAGGGGCCTACAGTTACTTCAGCACTTTTTGCAGCCAATTAACGTGTTTGTTTTAAGTCGGTTTGCCAACGCCTTTCATAACGGCTAGTTTGATTGGTTTTCCCCCTCCGTACGCCGGTAATTAGCGCCCCGGTCAGCCGTGTGTGTGAAGAAGATCGTCAGAGTGTTTTTCCTATTGTGTACGCGTAAAGTTCGTACTTCTAAGGTGCTGTGATTGGATACTCACTAAAAAAGGTAATTTTCTTTTAATTTTCTTTTGTACAACTAAATAAAAAAAAATGAAGAAAAGAAAAAAATAACCTTTTTTTTAGAACCATTTTAAATGGAAAATATAAAACAAAAATATAGTTAAATAATAGTAAATAAAAAAAAAATTCATGTAGAATTAGTGAAATCATTTAGTTTTTTTGATTAAATAATAATAATAATAATAATAATAATAATAATAATATTAAAAATAATAATAATGGGCTAATAATAAAAACACAATTTTAATTATAAAATGTTAAAAACTTTAAATTAAATACCTTAAATGCATTTGAAATATGTAAATGTTAAAATAATTAACAAAAATAATTTAAATTCTGTTCAAATTTAAAATGTTAAAAACTTTTAAATTAAATACTTTGAAAACATTTAAAATAAATAAATATTAAAATAATTTACAAAAATAATTTAATTCTGTTCATTTTAAAAAAAAAGAAAAATTATTTTAATTAAACATGTTATTGAACTAAAATTCGTTTCTTGTTTCTTTATTTAAAAAAAATATCTTCCTGTTTTGTTAGTCTAGTCTTAGAAATAAGTTTTCAGATAGATGTACTACTGCAATTAATTATATTCACAATGGGAGATACTTGATTGAATGTTACTCAGTACAGTTATAACGCTTCTGGGTACTGTTTTAAAGATTCTGTACCTACAAAATTTATTTTTGAACCTCCATATTAAACACTGCACCGTGTTTGCTTATTTATAAACACAAAAAGGTATATGTCTTGGGGAATTTACTGAAATTACTTGTTTCTCCAAGATTAATTCACCTATGGCTTTGTATGGTGATTTTTTTGAAGTTGCAATATGTTTTGGTTACAAAATTTATGTTCACTGTCTGAAAGGATTCCGTAATCTGAAAACAGCCGTACTTTCTCGCAAACCACAAAGCGAGAACAGTGGCTCTTGAGTGAAATCTGAGCTGATATTTCACAGTTACAACTGGAAACATGGTTTTGACTCTCCGATCAAAATTTCCCCCAAAACATTTTTTTTTTATTCCTTCGTAGGAAATTTCAGGGTCTTGGACGTTGGGCCGTTCTACGACGTCCTGGTGGAGGCAACCTTTAATATAGATTAATTTAAAACAGGTAAGTGGTTGAGTAAAATTTACAGGTTATTGAAGCTGAATGGAGTAGAAGAATGGAGATATCTACTTGGAATACGTTTTAAACACTCACACTACCTCACGAACAACAAAATCATACTTTAAATTAAAGAATTTTTTTTTAAATTAAATCCTGTTCAAAGGATACACTAATTCTCGTGTTTGGAGCACGGTACATTTTAACTAATAATTTTTCTTAATTTGGTTAATATTACAGCCACAATTCAATACATATTACTACCTTACATTACATCCTATTATATATGACAGACACAAAGTTGGTAGCCCTACTCAACCAGTATGGATATGGTAGTGTGAGTTGATTCTCCTTGAGCTGTGTAAAATTTTGTGCCATTTCCGGTCGTGCTACGAACAGAATGTCTTATATCCTAAAACAATCTCTTTTGTTTAAATCTGGAGGCTGAAGCTCTAGAACTAATCGTATGTGATACAGATACAATTTCAATTTTTTAGCAGCTTTCTGAGCACTCGAACATGACAAATCAACATGCGAGGAAAGTTTTTGTAAACTTTTCCATTGAGAATTGAGCAATCTTGTTTTCACATTCTCTTAACGTCATCTGTCAAGAGAGTTGGTCGACCACTACGTTTTCTGCTGCAAACAATACCTGTCTCTAAAAATCAGTTAGTTAACCTACAAATTGACTAGAATAGAGTATAGGAACACCAAAAAATTTAATTTGAAATGATTCTTTTACACTCGCATACGATTTTGTAGCAAAATATTGTTCAAGAATGAAAACCCGTTGTTCTAGGGTAAAAGACATTCCGTTCGTAACACAACTGGAAACAGCACAAAATTTTACGCAACTCAAGAAGAATCAACTCAAACTGTCGTATCTATACCGGTTGAGTAGGGCTACCAACTTTGTGTCACAAAACAAAATATCCCTTTCTTAGAAAAAAATTACCAGACATTAACAATTGGGTAACAGGACTAAAAAATCACCCTGTATTAAGGGTTAAAAAGAGCAAATTTTAGACTTTATTTTCATATTATACCCTTGTTGATAAGAACTGAAGTGACTGCAGACTGATTTTTTTGAAAAAGTTGAAAAATCTGGTGTGAAACACTCACACAATTTTCTCTTGCCAGTGGAAATAATTAACAATAAACCTAACATTATTAATAAAATATTAGAAATAAACAAAGCAACTAACCTCAAAAACATAACCTTATTTTAATCATGAGTGAATGATGCAAAATGAAAATCAACCTCAGTTTGGCTTAGAAATACGGAAAATCACTCTTTCTCTCTAAACTAGGCTCTGTAGAGAAACATGCTTTAAATAAAAGTTGTAGATATTTTAATTTTCTATAAATTAAATTATATACACTTTTGTCGTAAAATGCTAACTAAGGCCGAAATCTTAAAAAAAATCAATTTTTCACACATTTTCGTGAGAAAAAAAACAGAAAATCGCAAATTACCGCTAAACTAAGCGTTATACAAAAAAATGTTTGAGATAAAAGTTGTAGAATTTTACATTCTCTACAACTTTTATTACATAACGTTTTGCGTTAAAATGCATATTAAAGCCGCAATCTTAAAAAGAAAATGTTTTTACGTAAAAACAGCCTCAAGCAGAATTTCAGCAAACATGGCGCCTATCCTATATTGTAGAGCATAAAAAATGTAGTAAACCAGTTGATTTTAAAAAAAAATCGTAGAACTAGTTTTTGAGAAAATCGCAAAAAAGTGAAAAATTATACGAATAAACTACTACTTCCGGTTGACCGATTTTGATGAAAATGTTCGTGTCGGGTCCGGTAGTGATATGTAACTTAAGTTTTAAGTTTCAACTTCGTACAATGTTCTGTTCTTGAGATATTATGTTCACACACACACACACACACACACACACACACACACACACGCGCGCGGACCAATCGCTAAAAACATGTTTTTTGGTTCAGGGGGTCTGAAAACGTATAGATCCGGTGAAAACTTGATTTCTAAAAATCGACATGAAAACAATACTTTCCTTCCTATATATTCATATAGGCAAGAGAAAGTAAAAAAACGTCAGTCTACAGTGTATACGTATAATTTACTTCAGTCTGTAGTGCATAGTCGTGAAAAAATGGTAGGCTGGAAAGAGTTAATATAATTATTAAGTTTCTGAAAATGATAATAGCAATGTGTGTGTGTGTGTGTGTGATACCGTTCGAAGGACAACTATTTCAGATATTACCTAATCAAGAGGAATTTGTGCGTGTGAGAGATAGAGGTGGATGGAGAGGGGAGGGAGTGTAGCCTAAATTAGAGAGTGAATGTTACCTTTGAGGTATGATTTGTAGCTACAGTTTACCCCCAAGTACCTAGTTCTCTTTCAGTTGCGTACCAATAATATAACCTAATTACTATTCTCAGAAGTTGTTCAGCCTCACCTGTAATGGCCCCGCCTTAAATAACCATCCCTTATCACCTCCAACATCCCACTTTCCTTTCGAAAATACCCTTCCATTGACCTTCACTCAATACTTCTCTAAGTTTTACTCCAAACAATCTTGGTTAATTATTTATTCAACAAGGCTCTACCTCTTCTCTGTTTCATGACCTAAATTTTAATGTATTTGATTATTTATAAATAACAGAACTTACCCTCCTCCTCCTTCTCCTTCTCTCTCTTCTTCTGTTCCTTCTACTCCTCCCCTCTGCCGGCATCTTCTCTCTCTTCTTCTGTTCCTCCTCCTCCTCCTTCTCCTTCACCTCCTTCTTCTTTTCTTCCTCCTCCTCTTTCTTTCTCTTCTTCTGTTCCTCCTCCTCCTCCTTCTCTTTCACCTCCTCCTTTCTCTTCTTCTTTTCCTCCTCCTCCTTCTTCACCTCCTCTTCCTGCACCTCCTCCTTCACCTTTACCTTCACCTCCTTCTCCACTTCCTCATTCTCTCTCTTCTTCTTCTCCTCCTCCTCCTCTTTCCCTCTCTTCTTCTGTTCCTCCTCCTCCTCTTTCTCTCTCTTCTTCTGTTCCTCCTTCTTCTCTTTCACCTCCTCCTCTCTCTTCTTCTTTTCCTCCTCCTCCTCCTTCACCTCCTCTTCCTGCACCTCCTCCTTCACCTTTACCTTCACCTCCTTCTCCACTTCCTCTTTCTTTCTCTTCTTCTGTTCCTCCTCCTCCTCCTTCACCTCCTTATCCTCCAGCTCGTCCTTCACCTCCTCCTCCAACTCCTCCTTCTCCACCTCCTCATTCTCTCTCTTCTTCTTTTCCTCCTCCTCCTTCACCTCCTCCTTCACCAGCTCCTTCACCTGCTTCTTCTTGTTCTTCTTCTTCACATCACAGATTAGGTAGTAGGCCTACTCTATGTTCCGGAAACATCCTTTCCCTTGGACTACCAACACCACTTCGACCGTTTGGTTTCTAATCGATTGCCAGTCTGAGCAAACGGCTTCCCTTAATGCAATGCGTTCCACATTATTCTCTACTCATTCATCTTCTTCTCCACGCTAAATATCCGCAGCAACTCTTGTCTTATAAAGTCACTTCTTATCTTTTCCTCAAGGGTGCAGCCCTTCACTGCCCGAATTAATTTCATTTCCGCAGCTCTGACTTGGGGCTTCGTTCTCTGTTTGAAAGCATCTATGCCTCGGTGCAATACATTATTATAACTGGCACCGCCATATTTTTCTAGAAATTTAGCTCCATTTTCTTTCTTGTTTAAGAAATAATTATTAAAAATTAAATGCTTACATTTTATTACACTAGAAATCTAGGATCATGGAAGGAAGCAGCTATAGAACAAATCAACGTGTTAGAAGACCAAACAAAGAAAACAGGACTACAAATTTTTTTCGAAAAAACTAAATATTTAACAAACATTAAAACCGCCCCGTGACACCTGAATAATACTCAATACAGACTGGGAAAGTTGATACCTTCATATAATTACCTCAGGGAGATAATACAACTGACCTACCAGCAAAAAGGAACCAAACAACAGACTAGGGAAGACGGTGCACTCGGATGAACTCACCCGTATAAGAAGATAACACTCTGAAGTAAAATTCTCCTCCTCCTCCTGCTCCTCTTTCTCCTCCTCCTTCTCCTTCTTGATCTCTCCTCCTCTCTCTTCTTCTTTTACTCCTCCTCCTCCTTTTTCTCTCTCTTCTTTTGTTCCTCCTCCTCCTTCACCTCCTCCTCCACCTCACCTCCTCCTCCACCTTCTCCTTCTTCACCTCCTCCTCCTCCGTCTCCTTCTCCTCCTCCTTATCGTTCACCTCCACCTCCTCCTTTTCTCTCTTATTCTGTTCCTCCTCCTCCTCCTTCACCGCCTCCTTCAGATTCATTTGTAAGCAAGTGAGTGCCTTAGAATGACCGGGAAGGCTGGCTGGTCCAAGAGAAGCAGAAAATCATCTTCCGCAAGATAATGGGTCCGAACAAAGTAGACGGACAATGTAGATTACGAGGTCGAGAAAAAGTGTACAAAGGAAACGATTAAAAAAATCTGGTATGAAACACTCACACACTTTTTCTTGACAATGCAAATAATTAACAATAAACCTAACATCAGTAATAAAACATTAGAAATAAACAAAAAAATAACCTCAACAAACATAACCTAATTTTAATCATGAGTGAATGATGCAAAATGAAAATCTACCTCAGTTTGGCTTAAATATACGGAAAATCACTCTTTCACGCTAAACTAGGCTCTGTAGAGAAAAATGTTTCAAATAAAAATTGTAGATTTTTTAATTTCCTATAAATTTGATTATATACACTTTTGTCGTGAAATGCATACTATGGCCAAAATCTTTAAAAAAAAACAATTTTTCACACTTCTTCGTGAGAAAAAACAGAAAATGGCTAATTACCGCTAAACTAAGGCGCGGTGCACACTGGAGAAACTTGTTTCATGAAACTGGTTTCATGTAATGGATATCGAGAAAACAGTTTCATTGGATAGGGCACACAGAAGCAACGGTTTTCGTCAGTTTCGTGATGGATTCTGACGATGATGTGCTTGTGTTGTGGTGGTGGCTAAGAAATAAGAAAAAAAACTGCAAGTACTGGGTTCACCCGTTGATCAGGGATCAGCAACACAGTTGTTTTGTGGTAGCTCGCGAACTAAGCATAGATTCTAATAAGTTTAAGAATTTTTTCGAATGTCGAAGCCACTTTTTGATCGCTTGTTAGAACTAGTGAATCCACTAATAATAAATAAGGACACCAACTGGATGTAAAATGGACTGCTTTGGATGTAAAAAATCTGGTGTGAAACATTCACACAACTTTCTCTTGCCAATGCAAATAATTTACAATATAATTTAACATTAGTAATAAAATATTAGAAATAAACAAAAAACTAACCTCAATAAACATAACCTTATTTTAATCATGAGTGAAACACTCAAAATGAAAATCAACCTCAGTTTGGCTTAGAAATACGGAAAATCACTCTTTCTCTCTAAACTAGGCTCTGTAGAGAAAAATGCTCTAAACAAAAGTTGTAGATCTTTTAATTTTCTATAAATTAAATTATATACACTTTTGTCGTAAAATGCATACTAAGGCCGAAATCTTAAAAAAATCAATTTTTCACACATTTTCGTGAGAAAAAAAACAGAAAATCGCAAATTACCGCTGAACTAAGCGTTATACAAAAAATTGTTGGAAATAAAAGTTGTAGAATTTTCAATTCTCTACAACTTTTATTGTATAAAGTTTTGCGCTAAAATGCATATTAAAGCTGTAATCTTAAAAAAACAACGTTTTTACGTGAAAACAGCCTCACCCAGAATTTCAGCAAACATGACGCTTACCCTATCTTGTAGAGAATAAAAAATTGAGTAAACCAGGCGATTTTAAAAAAAATCGTAGGACCAGTTTTTGAGAAAATCGCAGAAAAGTGAAAAATTACACGAATAAACTACCACTTCCGGTTGACCGATTTTGACGAAAATGTTCGTGTCGAGTCCGGTAGTGGTATGTAACTTAAGTTTTAAGTTTCAAGTTCGTACGATGTTTCGTTCTTGAGATATTCTGTTCACATACACACACACACACACACACACACACACACACACACACACACACACACACACACAGACCAATCGCTAAAAACTTGTTTTTTGGGTTCAGGGGGTCTGAAAACGTATAGATCCGGTGAAAACTCGATTTCTAAAAATCGACATGAAAACAATACTTTCCTTCCTATATATTTATATAGGCAAGTGAAAGTAAAAAAAAAATTTACTTTGGAAAATGTTACCACAGTTTAGAGACATACTATCATACAACTTGGAATGGACTGTATTTATTTTGTATAGCATTAACTAATAAACTTTATAACGTATTGTAGCATATAATACTCAATAAGACACTGCAAATAGAACCAAATCGTGCAACGTAGAAAAACCGAGTGAGAGAGAGAGAGAGAGAGAGAGAGAGAGAGAGAGAGACAGGCAGAGCGAGAGAGAGAGAGAAAGAGAGTGGAAGAGAGAGAGAGAGACAGAGAGAGAGAGAAACAGTGAGAGAGAAACAGAGAAAGACAGAGAGAGAGAGAGAGAGAGAGAGAAAGAGAGAGAGAGAGAGAGAAAGAGAGTGAGAGAGAGAGAGAGAGGGAGGGAGAGAGAGAGAGGGGAGAGAGAGAGAGTGAGAGAGAGATAAAACAGCTGACGTGGTGCTTAGTTATCTTAGCGTGACTTATTCTCCGTTCAATTTGAAGTTAACTTCATATTTTTGCTGACCCCTCTTTATGGTCAAACGACTGAAAATCGTCGCTTTTTAATTTTTTCTTTCAGTCAACAGAATAAATTCAGATACCGCATTACGAAGAGGTAATTTTTTTTAGTTTGTTTAAAATAGAAAAATTTTGTGTGAAACTCTCACATTACCTTCTCTTGCCAATACAAATTATATACAATATAACGTAACATTAGTAATAAAATATTAGAAATAAACAAAAAACTAATCTCAAAATAAATAAAACCACCGGGTTGGTCTAGAGGTAAAGTCGTTGCCGCGAGTCAAAGCTGATTTTCGGAGGCAAAGGTTCCTGATTCAAATCCTTTTTTTTTCTTTTTTTTTTTGCTTGCATCCAGGAGACTCCAAAGGGAGTATAGGACATGTCAAATAAAACTGATAAATTGAAAGTTTATCACTAATGATAAATTCATCACTTACCACCAGAAAATTGTTTTTGCTACTGCTTACTTCAGTAGGCTTGTCATGAATCCCATTGGATCAAATATCACACAAAAATAAAAAAAAACAAAATCAAACACAATGATAAATTCATCACTTACCAATAATTTTTCCCCACTACTGCGTAACTCAGTAGGCTTGTCATGAACCCCTTTCTATCAAATAGTACACAATATTTGTTTAATTACAAGTTAAATACTTTCCAACCAAAAACTATTTAGAAAGGAATTCGTGCACACTATAAAATGTTTCATCAATCAAATACTGTTTTAGCTTTTTTTTTAAAATGACTTAAATTGTCACAACTTTTTAAACCTTGTGGCAATTTATTGATGTATTTTCTACCTGCGTAAGTTGGTTTTCGTTGGTTCCTAGTAAAGGTAGTTACTTTTATACGGATTTGAATGCTAGACAGTGGTTGTGGGTGTACTTTGATAGTTGGGGTTTAATTAACCATACTCTCTCAGGAATGGTCGGGCTGGGTCTGTACAAGACTACACCTCATTTACATGTCATACACATCATTTTCATCTCATTGGGTCATGGGGTTGCTTATTGTTCTCAATTGAACAGATTGCAACGTACATAAATTAGGAATAAAAAAAAATAACCTTATTTTAATCATGAGTGAATGATGCAAAATGAAAACCAACCTCAGTTTGGCTTAAAAATACAGAAAATCACTCTTTCACGCTTAACTAGGCTCTGTAGAGAAAACCACTTCAATAAAAAAATTGTACATCCTTTAATTTTATATAAATTTCATTATATACCTACACTTTTGTCTTTAAATTCATACTAAGACTGAATTCTTAAAAAATTCATTTTTTCACAGATTTTTATTAAAAAAAAACCACCAAAAAATCATAAATTACTGCTAAACTAAGCGTTATACAAAGAAATATATGAAATAAAAGTTTCAACGCACTCTGATATGTGCAACTTTAATTATTACAGTTTTGCACAAGTATACATACCTAATGGCAGCAATTTTAAACGAAACATTTATTTACGAGAGAACGGCCTCCGCAAGAATTTCAGCAGATATAATGCTTACTCTATCTTCTAGTAAATGAAGCGATTTATAAAAAAAAATCTGGTGTGAAACACTCACACAACTTTCTCTTGCCAATGCAAATAATTTACAATATAATTTAACATTAGTAATAAAATATTAGAAATAAACAAAAAACTAACCTCAATAAACATAACCTTATTTTAATCATGAGTGAAACACTCAAAATGAAAATCAACCTCAGTCCTGGCTTAAAAATACGGAAAATCACTATTTCACGCTGAACTAGGCTCTGTAGAGAAAAATACGATAACTAAAAGTTGTAGATCTTTAAATTTCCTATAAATTTGGTTATATACACTTTTGTCGTAAAATGCATACTAAGGCCAAAATCTTAAAAAAAATCGATTTTTCACACGTTTTCGTGAGAAAAAATCAGAAAATCGCTAATTACTGCTAAACTAAGCGTCATACAAAAAAATGTTTGAAACAGAAGTTGTAGGTTTTTAAATTCTCTACAACCTTTATTATATAAATTTTTCCGCTAAAATTTATATTAAAGCCGTAATCTTAAAAAAACAACGTTCTTACGTGAAAAACAGCCTCACCGAGAATTTCAGCAAACATGGCGCCTACCCTATCTTGTAGAGAATAAAAAATTGAGTAAAATAGGCGATTTTAACAAAAATCGTAGGACCAGTTTTTGAGAAAATTGCAAAAAACTGAAAAATTACACGAATAAACTACTACTTCCGGTTGACAGATTTTGATAAAAATGTTTGTGTCGGGTCCAGTAGTGGTATGTAACTTAAGTTTCAAGTTTCAAATTCGTACGATGTTCTGTTCTTGAGATATTCAGTTCACACACACACACACACACACACACAAATACTGAGACCAATTGCTAAAAACATGTTGTGTGGGTAGAGGGGGTCTGTTTAGGTGTATATTCGGGTGAAGAGTGTATTTGTTAAAATCGACATGAAAACAATACTTTCCTTCCTAAAGGCTATATTCATTTAAGCAAGAGAAAGTAAAAATGAATTTGATTTCCCATTGAGTTTATTTAAAAACTCTGACAGTTAAGTTAATGTTAAAAGGCGGATTTAATTTATAACCGATTCCATTCAGAATAAGCGTAGTAATTTAACATCGTTAAAGATAAAAATTTAAGTTTATTTTTCGCATAACATTTGAATTGCAAAGAGCAAATGAAATGAAACAGGGGACGACAACTGATCCACCGTCTCTTTTCCAAATGCAAAAGAAAAGTTGGAAAAAATAAGAAAAACAGACGACCCGAAGGATTTTTCTTTTATTTTTAAGAGAGTAAAAGTTTAAATTATTTAGATGGGGTATTTAATGAAGTTTGACTCTGTTAAAAAAAGAAGCCAACCCCAAATCATTATCATCGTCATCATCATTATCATTACAACTTCAATCATTTTCTTTTGATCATCAAAATCAACAAATCTATTTGAATTTGAATTAGTATCAGATTTAATTTCTCCTCTAATTACGTCTTACATTTCATTCCGGATTATTTTTAATTTCTCTTTCCTATATGAATATATAGGAAGAAAAGTATTGTTTTCATGTCGATTTTTCGAAATCGAGTTTTCACCGGATCTATACGTTTTCAGACCCCCTGAACCCAAAAAACATGTTTTTAGCGATTGGTCTGTGTGTGTGTCTGTGTGTATGTGTGTGTATGTGTGTGTGTGTGTGTGTATGTGTGTGTGTGTGAACAGAATATCTCAAGAACGGAACATCGTACGAACTTGAAACTTGAAACTTAAGTTACGCACTCTGATATGT
>JAQMRL010000005.1:75175942-75195942 GCA_035578175.1 Catonia carolina
CACATATCAGAGTGCGTCTGTGTGTGTGTGTCTGTGTGTCTGCGCGTGTGTTTGCGTGTATGTGTACGCGTGCGTGTGTGTTTGTGTGTGCGTGTGTGTGTGTGTATGTGTGTGTGTGTGTGTGTGTGTGTGTGTGTGTGTGTGTGTGTGTGAACAGAATATCTCAAGAACGGAACATTGTACGAACTTGAAACTTGAAAAGTTACATACCACTATCGGACCCGACACGAACATTTTCATCAAATTCGGTCAACCGGAAGTAGTAGTTTATTCGTGTAATTTTTCACTTTTTTGCGATTTTCTCAAAAACTGGTTCTACGATTTATTTTAAATCGCCTGGTTTACTAAATTTTTTGTGCTCTACAAGATAAGGTAGGCGTCATGTTTGCTAAAATACTTGGTGAGGCTGTTTTCACGTAAAAAAGTTGTTTTTTAAGATTGCGGCTTTAATATGGATTTTAGCGCAAAAATTTGTATGATTAAGGTTGTAGAGAATTTAATATCCCACAAGTTTTATTTGTAAAAGTTTTTGGTTGTAACGCTTAGTTTAGCGGTAATTAGCGATTTTCTATTTTTTTCTCTCGGGTGAAAAATCGATTTTTTTATGATTTCGGCCTTAGTTTGCATTTTACGACAAAAGTGTATATAATCAAGTTCATAGTAAATTAAAAGATCTACAACTTTTATTTAAAGCAATTTTTTCTGTAAAGAGCCTAGTTTAGCGTAAAAAAGTGATTTTCCTTATTTTTAAGGCAAACAGAAGTCGCGTTTCATTTTGCATCTTTCACTCATGATTAAAATAACGTTATGTTTTTTGATGTTAATTTAGTGTTTATTTCTAATGTTAGGTTATATTGGTCATCATTTCATTGGCAAGAGAATGTTGTGTGAGTGTTTCACACTAGATTTTTACTTCCTCTTGCCTCTAGGAATAGGCTATATAGAGGAAGGAAAGTTTTGTTTTCATGTCGATTTATAGAAATCGAGTTTTTACCGGATATTTAAGTTTTCAGACCCCCTGAACCCAAAAAACATGTTATTGTTTAGGTCATCAGCCTGTAGGCTGGTTTGAACGTGTAGAGGTTTTACTAAGTAAAACAAGGAGTCAGGTGGTTTACTAATGCCACAACTCACTGATTGGAAAAGTATGCTTATCAGCATGCCAGGCCCTCCGAAAAGCACATATTTTCCACTCTGCAAATGACACCTTCACTTCATTCACCACAGGGTCCAACTGTATAATGAAATTCATTACTTTGAGAGGAGGAGATAACTGTGATTAGTGTCACAGTACACCTCTACCTCTTCTCTTATTAAATGATTCACTCATTTAATTGGCTGACCATGTGATAAGAAACACAACTATTTATTTCAGCCCTGCAACTAACAGATTGAGTGTAAAACATTTGACACTCTACCTATCTGTTATAGGCAGGGATAAACCATTGTATCCTTCAAAAAACGACGTTTTTGGCTTCAAGAGGTGAAAATAGTATAAGTTACTTAAAATCTGTCTAAGGAAAAGCTAGTATTTTCACTATCCTTTTACACTGTACACTGGAGAGGGAGAGGGGGTGAGAGAGAGGGAGGGAGAGAGAGAGAGGGAGGGAGAGAGAGAGGTAGAGTGAGAGAGAGGGTGAGGGAGAGAGAGAGGTAGAGTGAGAGAGAGGGTGAAGGAGGGGGAGAGAGAGAGAGAGAGAGTAGCAAGATTTGAATAGTATGTACAAAAGGTAAAATAAAATACATTAGATAGTCAAGTAAATAAATATGTTGAACGTAATACAGTAATGTGTAAAGTTTAATACGAACCATGTTCTATGTTGAAACGGCATTTCAAGAAAACTACTTTTACTTCCAAACACACACACACACACAATATCAAGGGAAAACTCTAAAATGAGGAAAAGTATTAAAATATATGTAACTACACTAAGAGAAGAAAATACTGAAAGTTTTCTTTGTAAAGTTCCAAAGGGATTTCGTTATTTACTTTTTGGTAAATTTAAGTAGTATAACAAAAATGAGGAAGCGACTGGTACAGATATATTTCTGTATTTACATTCTTCTATTTACTTATATTCTGTTTTCTTTTAAAACTCTCCAAACAAAATAAATACCGTTTGTAATACTTTTCTTATTGCTTGAGTCCCAGCTCCGTCCCCAAGCTTTGTGCAGCTGCAGGATGAAGGGGACAGACGAAGTACCAGACTGCTGTTACGTCATAACACTCTACTAATCATCACATTGCTATTCGGTAAGCAGTCGGCTGCCTAGTGCGGTGAGATACGTGGGTGTTGTTTTCACTATTCACTGTAGACGGCGACAAAGAATATAATATATTCTGTGTCACCTTCGTTATTAGTTAAAATCTGTCTAGGGAAAAGCTAGTATTATCACTATCCTTTTACACTGTACACTGTAGAGAGAGAAGGAGAGAGAGAGCGAGGGGCGAGAGGGGGAGAGAGGGAGGGAGGGAGTACGGGAGGGAGAGAGAGAGAGTGTGTGCGTGTGAGAGATAGATAGATAGATAGATAGAGAGAGAGCGAGGGAGAGGGGGGGGAGAGAGAGAGGGAGGGAGTACGGGAGGGAGAGAGAGAGTGTGTGTGTGTGAGAGATAGATAGATAGAGAGAGAGGGAGAGGGGGAGAGAGAGAGGGAGGGAGTACGGGAGGGAGAGAGAGTGTGTGTGTGTGAGAGATAGATAGATAGAGAGAGAGAGAGGGAGAGGGGGAGAGGGGGGAGAGAGAGGGAGGGAGTACGGGAGGGAGAGAGAGAGTGTGTGTGTGTGAGAGATAGATAGATAGATAGATAGATAGATAGAGAGGGAGAGGGGGGAGAGAGAGGGAGGGAGTACGGGAGGGAGAGAGAGTGTGTGTGTGAGAGAGATAGATAGATAGATAGATAGAGAGGGAGAGGGGGAGGGGGGAGAGAGAGGGAGGGAGTACGGGAGGGAGAGAGAGAGTGTGTGTGTGTGAGAGATAAAGAGAGAGAGAGAGAGAGAGAGAGAGAGAGAGAGAGAGAGAGAGATTTTAACTTCGTCAGAATATAATATATTCTGTGTCTATAATATATCCTAACTACATATTATGTAGTTAGGATAGTAGTACCCTCTCACTACTACAAACATAGTACTACAAGTGAAACGTTACTCTGCCCATAATAAACAGGTGGAGTGTCAGATTATTTGCTCTCAATCTATTCATTGCTGGGCTATGAGCCGTACGCACCCTACATTATAAAGGGTGATTCAAAAAGAGCGCCGGTTTTTAAACGGCTGGTAAATGTTTCTTTGTCGGTTGGCAACATTGTTAGACCTCATTTCTATTTCGGAGAACATTCCGATTGACGATTCAGTTGTAGTTTCTCTTGTTCGCAGTGTAGTACTCTCGCAGTCTGTGTCTAACCATGGAGAAGTTTACTACTGCACAACGAGTGTTAATCGTCAAAACATTTTACCAGAGTGGAGAGAGTTATGCGGCTACTGTCAGGCGACTTCGCGGTACTCTAGGACGTAATGAAGCACCGAATGAATCAACAGTTCGCAGGCTCATGAAAAAGTTTTTTGAGACGGGTTCAACAGTCGACCTTAAAAGTTCTGGACGTCGTCGTTCTGGCCGAACTGAGAAGAACGTTGCGTTGGTTCGTGACAGTGTGGCTGTTAGCCCAGCAAAATCAATACGTCGCCGTTCTCAACAATTGGGTTTACGATGTTCTTCTGTACGGAGAATTCTTCGGTACGATCTCCAATATCACCCGTATAAAATTCAGTTTCTGCACGAGAAACAATGTTGTTGCTCCGTGAACGGTTCCAGGATCGCATCGTTTCTCGTAATTCCGACCATCAATGGCCACCAAGGTCGTGTGACTTGACGCCTTGTGACTTTCATCTTTGGGGTCATCTGAAGTCATTGGTGGATGCCAATAAACCCCGAAACATCAATGACTTGAAGGAGGAAATTCAACGGGTTATCGGGCAAATGGAAGTCGAAACTTGTCGTGCAGTGATATCTAATTTCATGGACAGAGTTGATGCGTGCCAGCGCAGTAGAGGAGGACACATGCATGACATCATTTTTCATACATAAAATCGGAAGGTAAGATGAACTTGTTGATGTATTTATTTTCAGTTTTTCAATAAAATAAATCTCTTAATTTGATATATCAAAACCGGCGCTCTTTTTGAATCACCCTATAGTTGTCTATTTCATCACATGGTCACGTAATTATATGCACTACAGTTGAGCCGTTCTTAGTTTGCTCGTACTGTCAACAAACAAAAGCCACCTACTACAGGGTGCAATCTAGGGTCCACCACTTTACGGATGTCGTATTCCTATTAAGTTAACTATTTTTTAAAATTATAAGTACTTAAAGTACTTAAAACATCAGTCATTATATGATGTAGGCCTAACAATTTAATTTATTTTTACTATGGGTGGTTGCAAGGATGCGAGGTGGTAGTACAGTAAGTAGAACAGCAATAGAATATCGCCTCCTCAGTATACCGCGCCATTATACACTTAACGTACCTAGTCATTCTTTCTTCACTAGAAAACAGTCAGCCGTCGAGCCCAACCACATAGACTCGAATAACATAAAAAAAAAAATTTACAAAAAAATCACAGAAAAAAATTACAAAAAAATCAAAAAAAAAATATTAAAAAAAAAAATGTTTTAAGAAACGCTATTATTTAACAATTAATCAAAAAAAATGAACTAAAAATAAAAAAATAAAAAAATTTACAAAAAAAATCACAGACATTACAGTTAAAAATAAAAGCGTGGCGCATTAATATATACCTATAATATTTATTGTAAAATATTATATATATTAATGCGCCACGCTTTTATTTTTAACTGTAATGTCTGTGATTTTTTTTTGTAAATTTTTTTATTTTTATTTCTTTTTAGTTCATTTTTTTTGATTAATTGTTAAATAATAGCGTTTCTTAAAATTTAAAAAAAAAAATTTTTTTTTTATATTTTTGTAATTTTTTTTTGTGATTTTTTTGTAAATTTTTTTTCTTGTTTTCTTTTTAGTTAATTTTTTTAAGTAATTGTTAAATAAAAGCGTTTTTTAAATTTTTTTAAAAAATTTTTTTTAAATTTTAAAATTTTTTTTTACAAACACCTCCACAGCGTATTGTCATCGTAGATAAACAAGTGTGCAAAGTTTGATTCATATTGATACGGTAGAAGTATTAAAATTTTAAGTTGCAAGATTTGATGGATCCAAGAGTAAGCTAAATAAAAGCGTTTAAAAATGAAACAACATAAATATCGCGCAGTATTTACAGCCTTCCTTCACAGTATCCTGTATAGTTTTTCTTTAATTTTACCATCTCTGTGAAACAGATCTATGGCTCCATTTATTTCATTGGCTGTAGCTATAAATCTATTGATTGGAGCTATTTTATTTCTTGTGGCTCCACCAAACAGCGTGAAACTTCTTAAAGCTGTGCAAGGCACCCTCAGAAAAATTTCCGAGATATCCGGAACATTAAGTCGTGAATGCAGAGTGTTGTAAATATAGGGTGATTCAAAAAGAGCGCCGGTTTTGATATATCAAATTAAGAGATTTATTTTATTGAAAATCTGAAAATAAATACGTCAACAAGTTCATCTTACCTTCCGATTTCATGTATGAAAAATGATGTCATCCATGTGTCCTCCTCTACTGCGCTGGCACGCATCAACTCTGTCCATGAAATTGGATATTACTGCACGACAAGTTTCGACTTCCATTTGCCCGATAACCCGTCGAATTTCCTCCTTCAAGTCATTGATGTTTCGGGGTTTATTGGCATACACCAATGACTTCAGATGACCCAAAAGATGAAAGTCACAAGGCGTCAAGTCACACGACCTTGGTGGCCATTGATGGTCGGAATTACAAGAAATGATGCTATCCTGGAACCGTTCACGGAGCAACAACATTTTATACGGGTGATATTGGAGATCGTACCGAAGAATTCTCCGTACAGAAGAACATCGTAAACCCAATTGTTGAGAACGGCGACGTATTGATTTTTCTGGGCTAACAGCCACACTGTCACGAACCAACGCAACGTTCTGCTCAGTTCGGCCAGAACGACGACGTCCAGAACTTTTAAGGTCGACTGTTGAACCCGTCTCAAAAAACTTTTTCATGAGCCTGCGAACTGTTGATTCATTCGGTGCTTCATTACGTCCTAGAGTACCGCAAAGTCGCCTGACAGTAGCTGCATAACTCTCTCCACTCTGGTAAAATGTTTTGACGATTAACACTCGTTGTGCAATAGTAAACTTCTCCCTGGTTAGACACAGACTGCGAGAGTCTGTGTCTAACTGAATCGTCAATCGGAATGTTCTCCGAAATAGAAATGAGGTCTAACAATGTTGCCAACCGATAAACAAAAATTTACCAGCCGTTTAAAAACCGGCGCTCTTTTTGAATCACCCGTTATATAGAACTTTCATCACTGTACGCCGCGTGCTCAGACTCTGAAGCCTGCAGAATGAGAGGGCATCCTCATGGGCATCAAATTTTCTCCCAGGACAACATTCCAACTTATGAATTAGTCTTTTCTGCACCCTCTCTAGTTCCTTTACTGTAACGTCTCTTCTATAGTTCAACACCATCGAACAATATTCGAGGACGGGACGCACAAGGCTCTTATAAAGTCTAATTACTGACTTGTCAAATTTGAAATCACGACTAATCCAAGCTATGAGTCCTAAATTCATTCGAGCTTTTGCAGCTATTGAAGCTACTTGCTTACGGAATAATTGCTTGGAGTCAAACAACACACCAAGGTCCGTGGTGCTGGCCTTTCTTATGATTTCCTCATGGCCAAGGGTGTACTTGTGTACATAGCTCATCGTTTTTCTTGAATAATTCGTAACAAAAGTTTTAGTTGAGTTTTCAAAGAGAGCCTGTTTGCAGTGACCATAGCTGTATTAAATCAATATTTCTCTGAAGTACTCTGTACTCAGTTGCGTTATTAGATGTGGCACAAACTTTCAAATCATCTGTATTATAAAAATACTTTAAAAAGTATTTTGTATTTAAATACTTTTGAAAGTATTTTGTTGTTGTTTTAATCAGCGTGTACTGATTTTTATATAATACGCATGCTCAGTGACGTCATTATTTGTTTACGTTAGGAGCAAACTAAGAGAGGCTGGACTGTAGAGTGTGTGGTGAATGAAGTGAAGGTGTCATTTGCAGGGTGGAAAGTAAATGCTTTTCAGAGGGCCTGGCATGCTGATAAGCATACTTTTCCACTTAGTGAGGAATGTGTGGTAAATCAGTTGTCTCCTCGTTTTACTTAGTAAAGCCTCTAGAAGTTTCGTCTGATGACCTAAACAACAAAGGTTATCCAGGAAGTGAGTGTGGCTTGCCTTACCTTTGGTTAAATGTCAAGTCGTATTTTAAATTGATTATTTGTTATGCACAGGTGTGTGTGTGTGTGTGTGTGTGTGTGTGTGTGTGTGTGTGTGTGTGTGTGTGTGATATGAAGAGGTGGATTATACTAAGTTTAAATGACATCTCCTCCTCTATCTAGTGAAATTGGAAAGCAAATAAGGCGACAGTTGTGCCAACCCAAATTATTCATAATATTGACATCATTTATAATTTAATTTACACCTTCTTGTTTATTCATCACTAAATACAGTATGTGAATTATTAACGCTTGCCTAATTTATTTAGTGTTACTTTGGATGAGTGGCGGCGGTGTTATTCTTAGTACACAACTAGGGAAGCTTTTAATATCAGTAGCCCTTTAAGCCTTTATAGGGTAGTACACTGCCCTTAACAGACAGAGGGGTGGAGTGTCAAATTATTTACACTCAATCTGTTCATTGCAGGGCTAAAAAAATCTGGTGTGAAACACTCACACAACTTTCTCCTGCCAATGCAAATAATTAATAATAAACCTAACATTATTAATAAAATATTAGAAATAAACAAAAACTAACCTCAAAAACATAACCTTATTTTTAATCATGAGTGAATGACGCAAAATGACAATCGAACTCAGTTTGGCTTAAAAATACGGAAAATCACGCTTTCACGCTAAACTAGGCTCCGTAGAGACAAATGCTTTAAACAAAAGTTGTAGATCTTTTAATTTTCTATAAATTTAATTATATACACTTTTGTCGTAAAATGCATACTAAGACCGAAATGTTAAAAAAATCGATTTTTCTCACGTTTTCGTGAGAAAAAAAAAACAGAAAATCGCAAATTACCGCTAAACTAAGCGTTATACAGAAAAATGTTTGAATTAAAGTTGTAGGTTTTTAAATTCTCTACAACTGTTATTATATAACGTTTTGCGCTAAAATGCATATTAAAGCCGCAATCTTAAAAAGAAAATGTTTTTACGTAAAAACAGCCTCAAGCAGAATTTCAGCAAACATGGCGCCTACCCTATATTGTAGAGCATAAAAAATGTAGTAAACCAGTTGATTTTAAAAAAAATCGTAGGACTAGTTTTTGAGAAAATCGCAAAAAAGTGAAAAATTAACGAATAAACTACTACTTCCGGTTGACCGATTTTGATGAAAATGTTCGTGTCGGGTCCGGTAGTGATATGTAACTTATGTTTCAAGTTCGTACGATGTTCCGTTCTTGAGATATTCTGTTCACATACACACACACAGGCCAATCGCTGAAAACATGATTGTGTGGGTTCAGGGGGTCTGAAAACGTATAGATCCGGTGAAAACTCGATTTCTTAAAATCGACATGAAAACAATACTTTCTCTTGCCTATATATTCATATAGGCAAGAGAAAGTAGAAATAGCCTTGCTGATCGCAAACATCCGAAACGGATATGCACCATGAGAAGAAGAAGAATTTATTTAGTGTTACTTTGGATGAGTGGCGGTGTTATTCTTAGTACACAACTGCGGAAGCTTTTAATATCAGTAGCGTTAACCCTTTATAGGGTAGTACACTGCCCTTAACAGACAGAAAGGGTGGAGTGTCAAATTATTTACACTCAATCTGTTCATTGCAGGGCTAAAATAAATAGTTCTGTTTCTTATCATCACATGGTCACCCAATTAAATGACTGAATTACTTAACCCTTAACTACGGACACCCAGTTTTATGACACTAACACTGACATGGAGTCTCCCAGACTCCTCATAAAAATATACTTATTTTGAAACTGGATTTTATATATAAAAGTATAGAGACAATAAGTAAAGTATATTTAGACCTTTTATTAGTGAAAATTACAAAATCGCACAATAGAACAAAAAATAGAAGTTATATTTTAACTTCATGGTTAATATTTGTACTCGGTAATAAGTTATCTTATTTTAATTTTTACCGCACAATATTTTTTTTAATGTATAATGTTATTCTCTGCCCATAACAGACAGGTGGAGTGTCAAATTATTTACACTCAATCTGTTCGTTGCGGGGCTAAAATAAATAGTTCTGTTTCTTATCACATTGTCAGCCAATTAAATGGCTGAATCATTTAATAAGAGAAGAGGTAGAGGTGTAAAAGAAACTAATCAGAGTTATCTTTTCTGAAAGTAATGAATTTCATTACACAGTTGGACCCTGTGGTGAATGAAGTGAAAGTGTCATTTGCAGAGTGGAAAATATGTGCTTTTCAGAGGGCCCGGCATGCTGATAAGCATACTTTTCTACTGAGTGAGTTGTGGCAATGGTAAACCACCTCACTCCTCGTTTTGCTTAGTAAAACCTCTACACGTTCAAACCAGCTTTTCGGCTGATGACCTAAACAACAACAGGGCAGTGCTATTGGGAAAAAGTATACATGTTGTAAAATGTTTAATTTTGTTTTATAGGGAGTTGAATAATGTATTTCTAATGCCCGAACAGTAAGATATTTCTTTTTTTTGTCAAGCCCTGGTAAGTACTTTTTTTTTATTTTTTTTTTTGCGCCCTGGAGACTCCAGGAGGAGTATAGGACATTTCGTCAGATATAACACCTGAAATACGTATAAGAAACACACTATGTATCACTACTATCAAGAAAGAAATTCTTGTATGCTATAAAAAGTTTCACCGATCAAGTAATTTTTTAAATTTTTTTTAAAGGAATTCAAATCCTCACAACACTTTAAAGATTGGGGTAATTTATTTAAGAATTTTCTCCCTGCATAAGTAGGTTTTTGTTCAAACAATTTTGTGGAGTGATTAGCCACATAATAATCATTCCTGTTTCTCGTGTTATGATTGTGAACATTGAAATTCTGCATAAAATTATTTTGCCTAACATACATAATCACCTCAAAAATGTAGAGACAGGGAACTGTAAGCAATTTAAGCTCCTTAAATAGTGGCCTGCATGAGGTTAGCTGGTTAGCTCCCACCATACACCTAATAGCTTTCTTTTGAATTTTAAAAACCCTATTCATATTACCCATGCTAGAATTACCCCATACTAAAATACCATAACGGATATGAGACAGAATGAGGCCATGATAAGCTGCCATTAGTAATTTTTTATCATTTAATCTGGCGATTTGTTTTAGTGCAAATACCCCAGATGATATTTTACTACAAACTTGATTGATATAGAAGTCCCAAGACAAAGATCTATCTAGAGATACGACCAGGAACTTCACTGTTTCTACATGCTCTAAACTATTATTATGAATAAATACATCCACTTCTCTACTTTCTTTAACGTTATGTTTATACATGGTAGAATACGCTGGTATGAATCCTCACCACTTTCGTGTAACTCACGGAGAAAATGGTCGCTGCGCACTAATTTCAAAATGTGGATAGCCTAATTACCAGAGAACATCTATAAAACCATAAAATGCTTCAAATCAGGCAGTTCAAACTTTCATGACCCAACGCAACAACGTTGACGACTTTTTTTGATCGCAAAAAAGTGAAAAATTACTAGAATAAACTACTACTTACGGTTGACCGATTTTGATGAAAATGTTTGTGTCGGGTTGGTAGTGGTATGTAACTTAAGTTTCAAGTTTCAAGTTCATACGACCTTCCGTTCTTGAGATATTCTGTTCACACACACACACACACACACACACACAGACCAATCGCTAAAAACATGTTGTTTTGGGTTCAGGAGGTCTGAAAACGTGTAGATCCGTTGAAAACTCTATTTGTTAAAATCGACAAGAAAACAATACTTTCCTGCTTATATATTCATATAGGCATGAGAAATTAAAAGTGAAAATAAAAATACAGAATATTATTGTTGAAATGCGCATAAATATGGAGCAAATATAATGTAGACAAATGAATTTGCAGTTCCATAAGATTATTACACCCCACATGGAAAAAGTTGTTTCTACGATGTTCCATTCTTGAGATATTCTGTTCACACACACAGACCAATCGCTAAAAACATGTTTGTGTGGGTTGAGGGGGTCTGAAAACGTGTAGATCCGTTGAAAACTCGATTTCTTAAAATCGACATGAAATCATTACTTTCATTCCTATACATTCATAGAGGCATTTTTTTTTTTTTTGTTTAACGTCCGACTGTTCTGCAATTACTGCTAATGCAAACGGTGAATGATGAAATGATTTTTGTAACGTATGAAAAAATGCCGTGCCTGAATGGGATTCGAACCCAAGACCGCATGATGAGAGGCGAGCACGTTACCAACTTCGCCAATGCGGCCGGCCAACATATAGGCAAGAGAAAGAAAAAAGTGAAAATAAGAATACAGAATATTCTTTCGGCCTTTGGACCAGCCCAGTCAGTCAGCTGGTAGAAAGTCGCTATTATTTGTTAAGTAACACCGGTTGAGCAAGCGACTTTGTATGGTGACCAGTTGACCATGCCAGCCATCCATGAAAAAACTCTACTGGGGGTCCCTGTTTAAACTCATGTCTAATGCACGTCAAAAAAAATACAGCAAAAAGCAGCGATAAAATTGGGTAGTTGTCAACAATGTACAGTTCCCGATAAAAAAGAAAAGCAAAAAAAAAAGAAAAAAAAAGTATACTTGTTGAAGTGCGCATAAATATGAAGCAAATGTAATGTAGACAAATGAAGTTGCAGTTCCATAAGATTATTACACCCCACATGGTAAAAGTTGTTTCTACGATGTTCCATTCTTGAGATATTCTGTTCACACACACAGACCAATCGCTAAAAACATGTTTTTTTTGGGTTCAGGGAGTCTGAAAACGTGTAGATCCGTTGAAAACTCGATTTCTTAAAATCGACATGAAATCATTACTTTCATTCCTGTTGTTGTTGTTTAGGTCATCAGCCGAAAGGCTGATTTGAACCTCTAGAGGTTTTACTAAGTAAAACAAGGAGTACGGTGGTTTACAATTGCCCTCCTCACTGAGTGAAAAATAACACTTATCAGCATGCCAGGCCCTCTGAAAAGCACAGATTTTCCCACTCTGCAAATGACACCTTTACTTCATTCACCAAAGGGTCTGGATGTATAATGAAATTCATTACTTTCAGAGAGGAGATAACTGTGATTAGTGTCACCTAACACACCTCTACCTCTTCTCTTATTAAATGATTTAGTCATTTAATTGGGTGACCATGTGATAAGAAACACAACTATTTATTTTAGCCCTGCAACGAACAGATTGAGTGTAAATAAATTGACACTTCACGTGTCTGTTAAGGGCAGATTCATTCCTATACATTCATATAGGCAAGAGAAAGTAAAAAGTGAAAATAAGAATACAGAATATTCTTGTTGAAATGCGCATAAAAATGAAGCAAATGTAATGTAGACAAATGAAGTTGCAGTTCCATAAGATTATTACACCCCACATGGTAAAAGTTATACGAACAAGCATTCTTACTTGGGCACTACATTCTACATTCTGGAGAAAGCTCAACCATCTGTTCATCTTACTTAAAAGCTAAGTCCTCTCTCTTAACGTACGCACATTATCAACTTAAAACTAACTTACTTTATTAAAGTATCATATTTTACTCCAATTTCTTCCCTAATTAGTACTACTTAACTAATATATTATTTCCAACTCGGACTTAAAAATTTATTTTTTTATACTTTTCTCCTACCACAAAAAAAGGTTTGGCAATTCGTATCAATCTTCTACCAACTGAACTATTATATTTGCTTTAATTATACTTAATATTCTTCTTCTTCTTCTTGTTAAATGTTGTTGTTTAGGTGAACAGCCGGAAGGAAGGCTGGTTTGAACCTCTAGAGGTTTTACTAAGTAAAAAAAATCTGGTGTGAAACACTCACACGACTTTCTCTTGCCAATGCAAATAATTAATAATAAACCTAACATTATTAATAAAATATTAGAAATAAACAAAAACTAACCTCAATAAACATAACCTTATTTTAATCATGACTAAATGACGCAAAATGAAAATCAAACTCAATTTGGCTTAAAAAAACGAAAAATCACACTTTCACGCTAAACTAGGCTCTGTAGAGAAAAATGCTAAAAATAAAAGTTGTAGATCTTTTAATTTTCTATAAATTTGATTATATACACTTTTGTCGTAAAATGCATACTAAAGCCGAAATGTTAAAAAAATCGATTTTTCTCACGTTTTCGTGAGAAAAAAACAGAAAATCGCAAATTACCGCTAAACTAAGCGTTATACAAAAAAATGTTTGAAATAAAAGTTGTAGGATTTTAAATTCTCTACAACTTTTATTATATAAATTTTTGCTCTAAATTGCATATTAAAGCCGTAATCTTAAAAAAACTTTGTTTTTACGTGAAAACAGCCTCACCCAGAATTTCAGCAAACATGACGCCTACCCTATCTTGTAGAGAATAAAAAATTGAGTAAACGAGGCGATTTTTAAAAAAATCGTAGGACCAGTTTTTGAGAAAATCGCAAAAAAGTGAAAAATTATACGAATAAACTACTACTTCCGGTTGACCGATTTTGATGAAAATGTTCGTGTCGGGTCCGGTAGTGGTATGTAACTTAAGTTTCAAGTTTCAAGTTCGTACGATGTTCCGATCTTGAGATATTTTGTATACACACACACACACACACACACACATACACACACACACACACACACACAAACACACACACACACACACACACACACACAGACCAATCGCTAAAAACATGTTTTTTGGGTTCAGGGGGTTTGAAAACGTATAGATCCGGTGAAAACTCGGTTTCGAAAAATCGACATGAAAACAATACTTTCCTTCCTATATATTCATATAGGCAAGAGAAAGTAACAAGGTGTAAGGTGGTTTACCATTGCCACAACCAACTGAGTTGAAAGAGTATGCTTATCAGCATGCCAGGCCCTCCGACAAGCACTCACTTTCCACCCTGCAAATGACACCTTCACTTCATTCACCATAGGGTCTGGCTGCATTGTGAAATTCATAACTCTCAGAGGAGATAACTCTGACTAGAGTCTTTTACACCTCTACCTCTTCTGTTATTAAATGATTCAGTCATATAAGTGGCTGACTATGTGATAAGAAACAGAACTATTTTTTTTTTAGCCCTGGACCAAAAAGATAGAGTGCAATTAAAATAATACTCCACCTGCCCGTTTTGGGCATTTCTTCTTACTATCAAGGTTTAGGCATAAGCCTGCTCCGAACTCACAAACCATCCTGTACGTCTACACAACACCGTACATCTCGACTACTGTCATCTTCTTCGAGGTCTTCCCACCTCCCTTCTTCTTCCCACTGGAACATATTCCAAGTTCTGTACAATAAAAAGCATTCTTCTTCTTCTTACTATGAAGGATTAAGCATAAGCCTGTTCCGAACTCACAAACCATCCTGTACGTCTACACAAACACCGTACATTTCGACTACTGCCATCTTCTTCGAGGTCTTCCCACCTCCCTTCTTCCAACTGGAATATATTCCATCACGTTTAGAGATATTCTCTCCTCTGGCATCCGTTCCAAATGTTGCCTCCATTGATTCCGGTACTCCTCCACTTTTTCATTCAGGCTAAAAATACACCCAACTGGGAATTAATTTTTTCGTTATGTATTAGATTCAGCCTCGAGCAGCCCATCACCCTTCTTAAAAACCTCATTTCAGCTGCTTGGATCCTACGTTATTGCCGTTTTGTGGTAACCCATGATTTACTTCCATAAAGAAGGACTGGGGTTGCCATTACCTTGTAGAACTTCACTACAGTCTCTGTTGTAGCTCTGTTACCCAATGTCCTCTTAATGGTACCACAAATAGCTTGAAATTTTTTTTTTCGACATCCAAGTCTCACAGACTTAAAACCGTAAAAAAAATCTGAAAATCTGATGTAAACACTCACATGACTTTCTTTTGCCAATGTAGATAATGAAACATTTGTTGATTTTTAGTAATTTGTTCATTTGTTAGTTGTGGCAGTAGTAAACCACCTCACTCCTCGTTTTTACTCAGTAAACCTCTAGAGGTTCAAACCACCCTTCCTTCCGGCTGTTCACCTAAAAAACAATCCACTAATAACAAAATTGTTCTATGTAGATCGGCAGAAAGTAGACTTACTTAATTTTTAAACGCTTTTATTTAACTTACTCTTGGATCCATCAAATCTTGCAACTTAAAATTTTAATACTTCTACCGTATCAATATGAATCAAACTTTGCACACTTGTTTATCTTCGATGACAATACGCTGTGGAGGTGTTTCTAAAAAAAAATTTTTAATTTTAAAATTTTATAACGCTTTTAATTTAACTTACTCTTGGATCCATCAAATCTTGCAACTTAAAATTTTAATACTTCTACCGTATCAATATGAATCAAACTTTGCACACTTGTTTATCTTCAATGACAATACGCTGTGGAGGTGTTTGTAAAAAAAATTTTAAAATTTTAAAATTTTATAACGCTTTTAATTTAACTTACTCTTGGATCCATCAAATCTTGCAACTTAAAATTTTAATACTTCTACCGTATCAATATGAATCAAACTTTGCACACTTGTTTATCTTCGATGACAATACGCTGTGGAGGTGTTTGTAAAAAAAAAATTTTAAAATTTAAAAAAAATTTAAAAAACGCTTTTATTTAACAATTACTTAAAAAAATTAACTAAAAATAAAACAAATTAAAAAAATTAACAAAAAAATTAAAAAATTTTTTTTTAAGAAACGCTATTATTTAACAATTAATCAAAAAAAAATGAACTAAAAAGAAAAAAAGAAAAAAATTTACAAAAAAAAAATCACAGACATTACAGTTAAAAATAAAGCGTGGCGCATTAATATATATAATATTTTACAACGAATATTTTACAATAAATATTATATATATTAATGCGCCACGCTTTTATTTTTAACTGTAATGTCTGTGATTTTTTTTTTGTAAATTTTTTCTTTTTTTCTTTTTAGTTCATTTTTTTGATTAATTGTTAAATAATAGCGTTTCTTAAAAATTTTTTTGTTTTTAATTTTTTTTTTTGATTTTTTTGTAATTTTTTTTTCTGTGATTTTTTTGTAAATTTTTTTTCTTTTTTTTATTCTTAATTTGTGTACGTTGCAATCTGTTGAATTGAGAACAATAAGCAACCCAATGAGATGAGGATGATGTATATGACGTGTAAATGAGACTGTGTAGTCTTATACACAATACGAGAGTATGGTTAATTGAACCCCAACCATCAAAATACACCCACAACCACTGTCTAGCATTCAAATCTGTATAAAAGTAACTAAAGTCCAGCCTCTCTTAGTTTGCTTCTAATGTAAACAAATAATGACGTCACTGAGCATGCGCATTATATCAAAATGTGTACACGCTGATTAAAAAGTAACAACAAAATACTTTCAAAAGTATTTAAATAGAAAATACTTTTAAAAGTATTTTTCTAAATGAAATTGTTAGGCCTACATCATATCATGACTGATGTTTTTGGTACTTTAAGTACTTATAATTTAAAAAATAGTTAACTTAATAGGAATACGACATCCGTAAAGTGGCAGACTCTAGCGTGCACCCTGTAGTAGGTGGCTTTTGTTTGTTGATAATAAGAGCAAACTAACAACGGCTCAACTATACGTTTCCTAGGATTTGAACCAGAACATTCGTCTTCGAAAATCAGCTGTTAAACAGCTGTTTTTGGCGACGACTTTACCTTGTCGCCGCCTGCCTTTCCATTATTAGCGTCAGCACACAGTCTCATACCTGCCTTGCAGCGCGGAGCACTACAGCCTCTCCCCACCGCCCTGTTCACTCAACGGAGAGGTATTTAAGAGGGGGCTCTCGTCCGAGAGACTCAGGCTACTTGCACACACACCGATTTTGGACGGTCGGTAAAAAATCGGCCGATATTTTTTTTTATTTTTTTTTTTGCGCCCTGGTGACTCCAGGAGGAGTATAGGACATGTCGTCAGATATAACACCTGAAATACATATAACAATCACACAATGTATCACTACCATCAAGAAAGAAATTCTTGTACGCTATAAAAAGTTTCACCGATAAAGTAATTTTTCAGATTTTTTTTAAAGGAATTCAAATCCTCATAACATTTTAAAAATTGGGGTAATTTATTCATTAATTTTCTCCCTGCATAAGTAGGTTTTTGTTCAAACAATTTTGTGGAGTGATTAGCCACATAATAATCATTCCTGTTTCTCGTGTTATGATTGGGAACATTGAAATTCTGCATAAAATTATTTTGCCTAACATACATAATCACCTCAAAAATGTAGAGGGAGGGAACTGGAAGCAATTTAAGTTTCTTAAATAATGGCCTGCATGAGGTTAGCTGGTTAGCTCCCACCATACACCTAATAGCTTTCTTTTGAATTTTAAAAACCCTGTTCATATTACCCATGCTAGAATTACCCCATACCAAAATACCATAACGGATATGAGACAGAATGAGGCCATGATAAGCTGCCATTAGTAATTTTTTATCATTTAATCTGGCAATTTGTTTTAATGAAAATACCCCAGATGATATTTTACTACAAACTTGATTGGTATAGAAGTCCCAGGACAAAGATCTATTTAGAGATACACCCAGGAACTTCAGTGTTTCTACATGTTCTAAACTATTATTATGAATAAATACATCCACTTCTCTACTTTCTTTAACGTTATGTTTATTTTTAAACTGCAAGTACTTACACTTTTTCCCATTAACTGTTAATAACATTTGATTCAAGAATTTTATCGGTAGCAGGTATAGCGAATTCTTACCGTTAGCAGGTATACCGAATTTTTACCGTGGTGACTGACTGTCATTTTTGACAATGTGACCGGGAATGTGCGTGTCGTGTCAAACAACCAGTTGCATTGTCGTGGCACGAGATTATTGAATAATAATGAATCCTAAACGAGTAGTTGCTATGTGGTTTTTGTATCGCCGTATTAAGCGACGTAGAATTAAGCGCAAGTGCTGGATTCATCCTATCAATCAAATTGCCTCCACTAACGAAATAAGGACATCATTATCTATAACTTCACCCATTGGAAATTTATTTAACACGCACTAATAACAATAGTGATAAATGTAGTCCTATATCAGCACAGCAGTCGGCTGGAATGGAAGGAAGATGGTGCAGCGAGAACTGCCGAGGACGGTCGGTAAACAATCGGTGCGTGTGCCAGCATGTATTTAGTCACGTACGCCACTGAGAGGCCGGGCCGATACTCCACCGGCATCGGCGGTACACAGTGGCAGTGGCAGTGGCCGGCTGCTCACCGGAATTTTACCGGCGCCGATCAGCGGTCGGCGTGTGTGCCAGGTTCCGTTCCCTCATGCAGTTCACTATTGGAATTTGGACGGCCGGTAAAAAATCGGCCGTCCAAAATCGGTGTGTGTGCAAATAGCCTTCTTTACTGAACTCTCAACCGGAGAAGAACAAGAAAGAAGAGCTCCAGCCAGAAGAAGAAGAGCCCAGCTGAGACCGGACGCACCATCCCAGGTCTACGCTACTGGTGGTGGACGCTACATTCCCGCACCGGTCAGCCTTGGCCGGCCCGGAGAGAGCCGCCTCGGCCGCGCTATCGGCAGACGGCCTACGCCGACCCGACACTGCGGGGCTCTGGGGCCACCACTGTCACACTGCAGTGGGGACCCAACTGCCGCTGAGGGAAGGCTACGCTTGAACCCGGTAGCCGAGCCGTCACTCTTCGGGCTCCGCTTCTACCACGCCAGCTCCCCGCTTCCGACCGTCAACAACGGCTTTTTTCAGGGCCACTAACACAATTAAACGGCCCTTTTCAGGGCCACCAATTTTACAGACAAGGTTCTGCCACGTGTCGTTGGCCCCGGACGGCGACAACCTCTAGACCAACCCGGTGGGTAGAAAGTAAAATAAAAGAGATTATTAATTCATGGGTGGGGTAGGCCTATATGAAGATGTGGTTATACATTTTAATAAGGGAAGATATGTTAATTAAATATATTCATTAACATAAGGGTGAATTATGTAGTTTTGTGTAGAAGGAAGGAAATCAGATTGTAGTTGAAGTAGGCGGGGTATGAATAGAAGAGAACAAAAACAACAAACATATGAATACATTTTAGAAACCATAGCCAATGTAATTTTAAAGAAGGTTACAAAGTAATGAAATACAATTTCACCCCCCTCCCTTCCCTTACACAACACGACGCCCTCTTGCTGAAACCTCTACCCTCTCATTTAACTTCTTCTTCTTCTTCTTCTTCACCCCATGCACTCTTTAAATATTTTCAGCTTTGTCCCACTCTCTCTCCCTCTCTCTCACTCTCTTTCTCTCCCTCCCACTCACTCTCACTCTCTCTCAATCACTCTCTCTCACTCTCCCTCCCTCTCTCTCCCTCCTCTCTCTTTCTTCCCCTCTCACACTCTTTCTCTCCCTCTCCCACCCTCTCTCTTACACTCTCCCTCTCCTCCCCCTCTCCCTCTCTTACTCTCTCCCTCACCCCCTCTCACTCTCTCTCTGAAACTGAAACTGGCATCCACTCATAGGGTGTCACAGAAGTGTTCCTTCCCGAAATAATAATTCCTATTTGTTTAACAGCTAACTAGTTTTTCCTTTCTCTTGCCTATATGAATATATAGGAAGGAAAGTATTGTTTTCATGTCGA
>JAQMRL010000005.1:75198442-75215942 GCA_035578175.1 Catonia carolina
TAAGCAATACTTTCCTTCCTATGGGCAAGAGAAAGTAATTATACCCGTATTTTCCAATAAATATACAGGGTGATTTTTTAGTCCTGTTACCCAATTGTTAATGTCTGGTAATTTTTTTCTAAGAAAGGGATATTTTGTTTTGAGACACTAAGTTGGTAGCCCTACTCAACCAGTATGGATATGGCAGTGTGAGTTGATTCTCCTTGAGCTGTGTAAAATTTTGTGCCATTTCCGATCGTGCTACGAACAGAATGTCTTTTATCCTAAAACAATCTCTTGTTTAAATCTGGAGGCTGAAGCTCTAGAACTAATCGTATGTGATACGGATACAATTTCAATTTTTTAGCAGCTTTCTCAGCACTCGAACATGACAAATCAACATGCGAGGAAAGTTTTTGTAAACTTTTCCGTGGAGAATTGAGCAGTCTTGTTTTCACATTCTCTTAACGTCATCTGTCAAGAGAGTTGGTCGACCACTACGTTTTCTGCTGCAAACGATACCTGCCTCTAAAAATCAATTAGTTAGCCTAGAAATTGACTAGAATAGAGTGGAGGAACACCAAAAAAATTTGAAATGATTCTTTTACACTCGCATACGATTTTGTAGCAAAATATTGTTCAAGAATGAAAACCCGTTGTTCTAGGGTAAAAGACATTCTGTTCGTAACACAACTGGAAACAGCACAAAATTTTACGCAACTCAAGGAGAATCAACTCAAACTGTCGTATCTATACCGGTTGAGTAGGGCTACCAACTTTGTGTCACAAAACAAAATATCCCTTTCTTAGAAAAAAATTACCAGACATTAACAATTGGGTAACAGGACTAAAAAATCACCCTGTACTTCCGGCCTTAATAAAAAAATCTACTCAGAAACACTCACACGACTTTCTCTTGCTAATGTAAATACTGAAAATCATAACCTGTGTCTAATCGTTAGTGAACAAAAATTAAAACCAATTTAATTTTTCTGTTCTTGAAATATTTTGATTACACAAACACAAAGAGTTTGAGGGGGTGGAAGGGGGAAATATAGTGTCTTTTAGAACTGTACCTCTTCTATTACTTTCTCTTGCCTATATGAATATATAAGAGAAAGAAAAGTATTGTTTTCTTGTCGATTTTAACAAATACACTCTTCACCCGAATATACACGTAAACAGACCCCCTCAACCCACACAACAACTGCTTTTTACCTATTGGTCTGTGTGTCTGTGTGAACAGAATAATATGTCAAGAACGGAACATCGTACGAACTTGAAACTTGAAACTTTAGTTACATACATTTACCAGACCCGACAGGAACATTTTCATCAAAATCGGTCAACCACAAGTAGTAGTTTATTCGTGTAGTTTTTCACATTTTTGCGATTTTCTCAAAAACTGGTCCTACGATATTTTTACTTTCTCTTGCCTATATGAATATATAGGAAGGAAAGTATTGTTTATATGTCGATTTTTCGAAATCGAGTTTTCACCGGATCTATACGTTTTCAGACCCCCTGAACCCAAAAAACATGTTTTTAGCGATTGGTCTGTGTGTGTGTCTGTGTGTCTGTGTGTCTGTGTGTGTGTCTGTCTGTGTGTCTGTGTGTGAACAGAATATCTCAAGAACGGAACATCGTACGAACTTGAAACTTGAAACTTAAGTTACATACCACTACCGAACGCGACACGAACATTTTCATCAAAATCGGTCAACCGGAAGTAGTAGTTTATCCGTATAATTTTTCAGTTTTTTGCGATTTTCTCAAAAACTGGTACTACGATTTTTTTTAAAATCGCCTATTTTACTCAATTTTTTATTCTCTACAAGATAGGGTAGGCGCCATGTTTGCTGAAATTCTCGGTGAGGCTGTTTTCACGTAAAAACGTTGTTTTGTTAAGATTACGGCTTTAATATAAATTTTAGCGCAAAAACTTATATAATAAAAGTTATAGAAAATTAAAAGATCTACAACTTTTGTTTAGAGCATTTTTCTCTACAGAGCCTAGTTTAGCGTGAAAGCGTGATTTTCCGTATTTTTAAGCCAAACTGAGTTCGATTGTCATATTGCGTCATTCACTCATGATTAAAATAAGGTTATGTTTATTGAGGTTAGTTTTTGTTCATTTCTAATATTTTATTACTAATGTTAAATTATATTGTTAATTATTTGCATTGGCAAGAGAAAGTTGTGTGAGTGTTTCACACCAGATTTTTTAAAAGTATAGACTAGCATAGGTACGGCAAGTAAATATTGACGAGCCATTGAAAGTTGGGACCAAACTGAGGGAAAACCGCTTGTCCTTTTAGATATTGCGTAATATTTGGGTCTGCCCATAATAGACAGATGGAGTGTCAAATTATTTACACTTAATCTGTTCATTGCAGGGATAAAATTAATAGTTTTGTTTCTTATCACATGCTGTTGTTGTTGTTTAGGTCAACAGCCTGTAGGCTGGTTTGAACTTGTAGAGGTTTTACTAAGTAAAACGAGGAGTGAAATGGTTTACCATTGCCACAACTCACTAAGTGGAAAAGTATGCTTATCAGCATGCCGGGCCCTCTGAAAAGCACATATTTTCCACTCTGCAAATGACAACTTCACTTCATTCACCACAGGATCTGGTTGTATAGTGAAATTCATTACTTTCAGAGAAGATAACTCTGACTAGTGTCTTTTACACCTCTACCTCTTCTGTTCTTAAATGATTCAGTCATTTAATTGGCTGACCATGTGATAACAAACCGAACTATTTATTTTTGCCCTGCAACGAACAGATTGAGTGTAAATAATTTGACACTCAAAATGTCTGTTATTGGCAGTCTTATCACATGACTGAATCATTTAATAAGAGAAGAGATAGAGGTGTGTTAGGTGACACTAATCACAGTTATCTCCTCTCATGAGTAATGAATTTCATTATACAGTTGGACCCTGTGGTGAATGAAGTGAAGGTGTCATTTGCAGATTGGAAAATATGTGCTTTTCAGAGGGCCTGGCATGCTGATAAGCGTATTTTTCCATTTAGTGAGTTTTGGCAATGGTAAACCACCTGACTCCTCGATTTACTTAGTGAAACCTCTACAGGTTCAAACCAGCCTACAAGCTGATCACCTAAACAACAAAAATAATTGGGTATTTTTTTCAGGTACTTAAGGCAGTAGTTTAAATATGCTTGTTTAACAGGTTGACTCCCATGAGACACTTATACGTCTCTCACCCGATCTGTAAAATTTACTTTTGAAAGACTGATTCGTCTCTCGCATAATAGTGGTTTTAATGGAATCGTGATACGGATTAGATACTCGTTTGCATTGAATCATATACTGAGCTGTTAAGAAATGAGTTCAAAAAACATTTCCCCAGTCATGGTTCGTGATTTAATTGACCAATTTTGATGAAAATTTTCATGTCGGATCCGGTAGTAGTATCAACTTAAGTTCCAAGTTCCTACGATATTCCGTTCTTGAGATATTCTGTTCACACACACACACACACACACACACACACACACACACACACACACACACACACACACACACACACACACACACACACACACACACACCCACACACACACGCACACACACAGAGACACACATAGACACACACACACACATACATACATACACACACACACCCCTACACACACACACACACCCCTCCACACACACACACACGCGCACACACACGCACACTCACGCACGCACGCACGCACACACACACACACACATACACACACACACACACGCAGACCAATCACTAAAAACATGTATTTTGGGTTCAGGGGGTCTGAAAACGTGTAGATCCGGTGAAAAATCAACATGAAACCAATACTTTCCTTCCTTTATATTTATATAGGCAAGAGAAAGTAAAAAAGCCAAGGAATCATAAAATAGGTATCGGGGTTTTTTAACAAAACTGCAAAAATTGGCTTGGGAGTCAACCTGTTAAAAGTGAAGACAGATTTTACCTGTTCAGTTTTTGTCGTCGTTGTTTGACAAGTGTTGTACTACGTACAGCCTATTATATTATAAAGGAATGCTTTGATATTAACACGTACAAACTGTTAAAGCGTTCTTCTTAATAATATTCTTCTTCTTCTTCTTCTTCTTCTACTTTAGTTTCACTTTCTTCTTTTGTTCTTCTTCTGATTTTCATTCTACAGTTTCGCTTTAAAGCGAGGGCTAAAATTTAATAATACATTTTACTTGCGCTTAGGTAAGACGTAAGTTCACTAATACAAATACACACTTACACCAGTTACAAAACTATTTTCAATATATTCAACGTTATATTATGTTTTTTTTATATCCGTAGAAAATTAACTATTTATTCCAATATGGTAGTTAAATATATTTTCATACTTGCTTAAATTTGTTAATTATTATTAACTAGCGGTTCATTACGCCGGCGGAAAATATTAAACCTACTCTCTCTTGGAGAGCATTAAAAATTTAGTAAAGCAGGCGATTTTTAAAAAAATCGTAGAACCAGTTTTTGAGAAAATCGCAAAATAGTGAAAAATTACTCGAATAAACTACTACTTCCGGTTGACCGCTTTTGATTTAAATGTTCGTGTCGGGTCCGGTAATGGTATGTAACTTAAGTTTCAAGTTTTAAGTTCGTCGATGTTCCGTTCTTGAGATATTCTGTTCACACACACACACACACACACAGACCAATCGCTAAAACATGTTTGTGTGGGTTCAGGGGTTCTGAAAACGTGTAGATCCGGTGAATAGTGGATTTGTTAAAATCGAAATGAAAACAATACTTTCTTTCCTATATATTCATAAAGGCAAGAGAAAATAAAAATCTGGTGTGAAACACTCACACAACTTTCTCTTGCCAATGCAAATAATTAATAATAAACCTAACATTATTAATAAAATATTAGAAATAAACAAAACACTAACATCAAAAACATAACCTAATTTTAATCATGAGTGAAAGACGCAAAATGACAATCGAACTCAGTTTGGCTTAAAAATTCGGAAAATCACGCTTTCACGCTAAACTAGACTCTGTAGAGAAAAATGCTCTAAACAAAAGTTGTAGATCTTTTAATTTTTTATAAATGTAATTACGTACACTTTTGTCGTAAAATGCATACTAAGACCGAAATGTTAAAAAAATCGATTTTTCTCACGTTTTCCTGAGAAAAAAAACAGAAAATCACAAATTACCGCTAAACTAAGCGTTATACAAAAAAATGTTTAAAATAAAAGTTGTAGAATTGTACATTTTCTACAACTTTTATTATATAACGTTTTGCGCTAATATGCATATTAAAGCCGCAATCTTAAAAAGAAAATGTTTTTACGTAAAAACAGCCTCACGCAGAATTTCAGCAAACATGGCGCCTACCCTATATTGTAGAGCATAAAAAATGTTGTAAACCAGGCGATTTTAAAAAAAATCGTAGGACCAGTTTTTGAGAAAATCGCAAAAAAGTGAAAAATTACACGAATAAACTACCACTTCCGGTTGACCGATTTTGATGAAAATGTTTGTGTCGGGTCCGGTAGTGGTATGTAACTTACGTTTCAAGTTTCAAGTTCGTACGATGTTCCGTTCTTGAGATATTCTGTTCACACACACACACACACACACAGACCAATCGCTAAAACATGTTTGTGTGGGTTCAGGGGTTCTGAAAACGTGTAGATCCGGTGAATAGTGGATTTGTTAAAATCGAAATGAAAACAATACTTTCTTTCCTATATATTCATAAAGGCAAGAGAAAATAAAAATCAATAAATGAGTTTACTTGATACACCCCATTGGGGTTATTGATAATCCGGGGAAAAGGGTACGTCTAATAGCCTAATCGAGTAGGCAAATTGGAGAGAGGAGAGGGTATGTGAAATGTAACGGGTGATTCAAAAAGAGGGCCGGTTTTTAAACGGCTGGTAAATTTTTGTTTATCGGTTGGCAACATTGTTAGACCTCATTTCTATTTCGGAGAATATTCCGATTGACGATTCAGTTGTAGTTTTTCTTGTTCGCAGTGTAGTACTCTCGCAGTCTGTGTCTAACCATGGAGAAGTTTACTATTGCACAACGAGTGTTAATCGTCAAAACATTTTACCAGAGTGGAGAGAGTTATGCGGCTACTGTCAGGCGACTTCGCGGTACTCTAGGACGTAATGAAGCACCGAATGAATCAACAGTTCGCAGGCTCATGAAAAAGTTTTTTGAGACGGGTTCAACAGTCGACCTTAAAAGTTCTGGACGTCGTCGTTCTGGCCGAACTGAGCAGAACGTTGCGTTGGTTCGTGACAGTGTGGCTGTTAGCCCAGCAAAATCAATACGTCGCCGTTCTCAACAATTGGGTTTACGATGTTCTTCTGTACGGAGAATTCTTCGGTACGATCTCCAATATCACCCGTATAAAATTCAGTTGCTGCACGAGAAACAATGTTGTTGCTCCGTGAACGGTTCCAGGATCGCATCATTTCTCGTAATTCCGACCATCAATGGCCACCAAGGTCGTGTGACTTGACGCCTTGTGACTTTCATCTTTGGGGTCATCTGAAGTCATTGGTGTATGCCAATAAACCCCGAAACATCAATGACTTGAAGGAGGAAATTCGACGGGTTATCGGGCAAATGGAAGTCGAAACTTGTCGTGCAGTAATATCCAATTTCATGGACAGAGTTGATGCGTGCCAGCGCAGTAGAGGAGGACACATGCATGACATCATTTTTCATACATGAAATCGGAAGGTAAGATGAACTTGTTGATGTATTTATTTTCAGTTTTTCAATAAAATAAATCTCTTAATTTGATATATCAAAACCGGCGCTCTTTTTGAATCACCCTATAGGAAACACACCGCCTACAGGTAAGCCGGTGTTCTTGTAAATCCACTAATTATTGTAACATAATTGAATAATTTACATGTGCGAATTAATATTGCAATATCACATACATAATGTAATAATTATTGTATATTATAAATAGATTATATTAGTATAACCGACTGCATGTACATTCCACTGACATTGTTGCATGTTATTGTACATTACTACATGCTAAAATAGTTGTTACTAATATTACGTCATATCGTATTTCATACACACAGATCGAACGATATTGTAAACAATTGTGGATTAGCCTATGGAAGACAACATCAATTTTTTAAATAGCACGGTTAATCAAATATTTTTACTTTCTCTTGCCTATATGATTGATTATATAGGAAATAAAGTATTGTTTTCATGTCGATTTTAACAAATACACTCTTCACTGGATCTACACGTTTTCAGACCCCCTGAATCCAAAAACATGTTTTTAGTGATTGGTCTGCGTGTATGTGCGTGCGTGCGTGCGTGCGTGCGTGTGCGTGTGCGTGTGTGTGTGTGTATGTGTGTGTGTGTGTGTGTGTGTGTGTGTGTGTGTGTGCGCGTGTGTATGCGTGTGTGTGTGTGTGTGTGCGTGTGTTTGTTTGTGTGTGTGTGTGCGTGTGTGTGTGTGCGTGCGTGCGTGTGTGTGAACAGAATATCTCAAGAACGGAACATCGTACGAACTTGAAACATAAGTTACATACCACTACCGGACCAGACACGAGCATTTTCATCAAAATCGGTCAACCAGAAGTAGTAGTTTATTCGTGTAATTTTTCACTTTTTTGCGATTTTGTCAAAAACTGGTCCTACGAAATTTTTTTAAATTGCCTGGTTTACTAAATTTTTTATGCTTTTCAAGATAGGGTAGGCGCTATGTTTGCTGAAATTCTTGGTGAGGCTGTTTTTACGTAATAAAATTATTTTTTTAAGATTACGGCTTTAATATGCATTTTAGCGCAATAATGTAGACTATATAATAAACGTTGTAGAGAATTTAAAGTCATACGACTTTTACTTCTTACATTTTTTGGTATAACGCTTAGTTTAGCGGTAATTAGCATTTTTCGGTTTTTTTTCTCCCGAAACCATGTGAAAAATCGTTTTTTTTTAAAGATTTCGGCCTTAGTATGCATTTTACGACAAAAGTGTATATAATGAAATTTATAGGGAATTAAAAGATCTACAACTATTATTTAAAACATTATTCTCTACAGAGCCTAGTTTAGCGTGAAAGAGAGATTTTCCGTATTTTTAAGCAAAACTGAGGTTGATTTTCATTTTGTGTCTTTCACTCATGATTAAAATAAGGTTAGGTTTTTTTGAAGTTAGTTTTTTGTTTATTTCTAATGTTTTATTACTAATTTTAGGTTATATTGTTAATTATTTTCATTGGCAAGAGAAAGTTGTGTGAGTGTTTCACACCAGATTTTTTTTTCTACGTCTTATCCTATTAAACGAATAATTTAAGGAATTATCTATTTTTAACTGATGTTGTTTAAAAAAATCATCGTGTGTTATGTTATATATATATTTTTTTATTGAGTGATGATGCCTACATAAGCCTTGGGCTTTTGCGTAGGTAATGATATGTGGTGATTTACAGATGAAAAAAATGCCAGACCTGACCGGGAATCGAACCCGGGACCCCGGCATAGTAGCCAGTTGCGCTGACCACTACACCACGGGCCGGCCAAAAAATAAATAAATAAATAAATAAATATAGTGTATTTGTTAGTAGTGTGTGGTGTATGATTGGTATAATTATGTTGTAATTGTTTCAGGTAAGGCCGCAGTGTACTCTACGTTACCCTCCATAACTGACTTCAATTTCACTAACTGAACAAGAATAGCCTATCTATTGTGTTAAGGTAAGATAAGCAAAATTACATCTACTCCATTTTACAGATAAAGTTGTTGTTTAGGTCATCAGCAAAAAGGCTGCATTAAACCTCTAGAGGCTTTAATAACTAAAAAAATGAGTCAGGTCGTTTACTATTGTCTTACTAACTGAGTAGAAAAGGATGCTTATCAGCATGTCAGGCCCAGGGGCGGTTCTAGGGCTGAATTTCGAGGGGGGGGCTATCTTGATTTTATGTAGCTCTTACTACATAATTTGTAATACGTAGTTTGTAATTGAATCATTGAAAAGTCCTCTTTTATGCTGTATTGCTGTAACCAATACAATTTTAATTCATAGAGAAATTTTCAAGGTGGTGACTGGATGCGAGTGGCTTTTCACTACTGACACTGATTGTTATCTTAATACTATTTAAAAATAGATACTTTCTAATTAACTCATTTTTATACTAAAATAATTATTGTTAATTGATAGGTACGAGTATTGGGATTCAGTTTTGTTAGAAATAATAGTTTATAGAAAATATTAAACTACAGTCCAGCCTCTGTTAGTTTGCTCCTAATGTAAACAAAAAATGACATCACTGAGTATGCGCATTATATAAAAATGTGTACACGCTGATTAACAAGTAACAACAAAATAATTTTATAAGTATTTTTTTAAATGAAATTGTTAGGCCTACATCATATCATGACTGATGTTCTTAGTACTTTAAGTAGTTATAATTTAAAAAATAGCTAACTTAATAGGAATACGACATCCGTAAAGTCGCAGACTCTAGCGTGCACTCTGTAGTAGCTGGATTTGGTTTGTTGACAGTAGAAGCAAACTCAGAACGGCTGAACTGTAAAGTTCAAGATACGATAGATTGCTATTCTACATGTTATGGAAAATTTTGAGGGAATATAGTATTTTTTTTTTGTAATCCCTAATTTGTGTACGTTGCAATCTGTTCAATTCAGAACAATAAGCAACCTCATGACCCAATGATGAGGATGATGTGTATGACGTGTATATGAGGTGTAGTCTTGTACAGACTCAGGTCGACCATTCCAGAGAGAGTATGGTTAATTGAACCCCAACCTCAAAGTACACCTACAACCACTGCCTAGCATTCAAATCCGTATAAACGTAACTACAGTTGAGCCGTTGTTAGTTTGCTCCCTCCTAGTGTCTGTCAACAAACAAAAGCCACCTTCTACAGGGTGCACGCTAGAGTCTACGACTTTATGGATGTCGTATTCCTATTACGTTAACTATTTTTTGAAATTATAACTACTTAAAGTACTAAAAACATCAGTCATGATATGATGTAGGTCTAACAATTTCATTTAGAAAAATACTTTTAAAAGTATTTTGTATTGTAAATACTTTTGAAAGTATTTTGTTGTTACATTTTAATCAGCGTGTACACATCTTTATATAATACGCATGCTCAGTGACGTCATTATTTGTTTACATTAGGAGCAAACTAAGAGAGGCTGGTCTGTACCTTTACTAGGATTTGAACCAGGAACCTTCGTCTCCGAAAATCAGCTGTTAAACAGCTGATTTTGGCGACAACTTTACCTCTAGACCAACCCGGTGGTTGAACTACCCTTACAGTAGATGTTTGTGGCATCGGGGTGTGACGGTCGGACGGACGGACAAAGGAAACTGATTGATAACAATTTTCAAAATTTCCACCCATTACATTTATTTTATGCACACCCCCATCTTACATAAAATAGAGTTATGGAAAATTTTGAGGAAATATAGACAGTTTTTTTTTGTAATCCCTAGTTTGTGTACGTTGCAATCTGTTCAATTCAGAACAATAGGCAACCCCATTGCCCAATGAGATGAGGATGATGTGTATGACGTGTAAATGTGGTATAGTCTTGTACAGACCCAGGCCGACCATTCCTGAGATATTATGGTTAATTGAACCCCAACCATCAAAGTACACCGGTAACTACTGTCTAGTATTCAAATCCGTATAAAAGTAACTACCTTTACTAGGATTTGAGCGAGGAACCTTTGTCTCCGAGAATCAGCTGATTTTGGCGACGACTTTACCTCTAGACCAACTCGGTGGGTTAAGATGGACATCTACTGTGACTCTTACATTAACTACCCTTACAGTAGATGTTTGTGACATCGGGGTGTGACGGACGGACGGACAAAGGAAACTGATTGATAATAATTTTCAAAATTTCCACCAATTACATTCATTTTATGCACACCCCCATCTTACATAAAATAGAGTTATGGAAAATTTTGAGGAAATGTAGACAGTTAAAGATAATAATAGAAAAAGTTTTCCAGATGTAGCAGGCGTACCGGAACTCATAATTTTGAAATTCAGTTTAGGAGGTAAGAACGCGTTGAATTTCTCTAATATGATATTCATCAATAATTGATAATAAACGATGACTTTATAAACTTAAACAATTACTACGTTGAAATTATAGAGGGAGAAAATTTGAAAAGTTATTTTCGTGTTAGCAACATTATTAGATTGAATTTATTGGATTTTAGTCACGTTTACTTCGGTAGGTTCCTATTTTATTGATCAATGTAATTTTGTCGTCGTTTAAACAGAATTAACCCACCGGGTTGGTCTACAGCAGAGGCTCCCAACCTGGGGGCGATCGCCCCCTAGTGGGCGATTTGGGTTCGCAGGGGGGCGATAAATTTGTGGGGGGTGATAGGGGGGCTATGAGTATTCAAAGACAGAATAAACTAAATAATCTGGTGTGAAACACTCACACAACTTTCTCTTGCCAATGCAAATAATTAACAATAAACCTAACATTATTAATAAAATATTAGATATAAACAAAAAACTAACCTCAAAAACATAACCTTATTTTAATCATGAGTGAATGATGCAAAATGAAAATCAACCTCAGTTTGGCTTAGAAATACGGAAAATCACTCTTTCTCTCTAAACTAGGCTCTGTAGAGAAAAATGCTTTAAATAAAAGTTGTAGATCTTTTAATTTTCTATAAATTAAATTATATACACTTTTGTCGTAAAATGCATACTAAGGCCGAAATCTTAAAAAAATCAATTTTTCATACATTTTCGTGAGAAAATAACAGAAAATCGCAAATTACCGCTAAACTAAGCGTTATACAAAAAATTTTTGAAATAAAAGTTGTAGAATTTTCAATTCTCTACAACTTTTACTATATAAAGTTTTGCGCTAAAATGCATATTAAAGCTGTAATCTTAAAAAAAACAACGTTTTTACGTGAAAACAGCCTCACCCAGAATTTCAGCAAACATGACGCCTACCCTATCTTGTACAGAATAAAAAATTGAGTAAACTAGGCGATTTTAAAAAAAAATCGTAGGACCAGTTTTTGAGAAAATCGCAAAAAGTGAAAAATTATACGAATAAACTACCACTTCCGGTTGACCGATTTTGATGAAAATGTTCGTGTCGCGTCCGGTAGTGGTATGTAACTTAAGTTTCAAGTTTAAAGTTCGTACGATGTTCCGTTCTTGAGATATTCGGTTCACACACACACAAACACACACAGACACACACACAGACCAATCGCTAAAACATGTTTTTTGGGTTCAGGGGGTCTGAAAACGTATAGATCCGGTGAAAACTCGATTTCTTAAAATCGACATGAAAACAATACTTTCCTTCCTATATATTCATATAGGCAAGAGAAAGTAAAAATTTTTAAGAAACGCTATTATTTAACAATTAATCAAAAAAATGAACAAAAAATAAAAAAAATTTACAAAAAAAAATCACAGACATTACAGTTAAAAATAAAAGCGTGGCGCATTAATATATTATAATATTTTACAACGAATATTTTACAATAAATATTATATATATTAATGCGCCACGCTTTTATTTTTAACTGTAATGTCTGTGATTTTTTTTTTGTAAATTTTTTCTGTTTTTCTTTTTAGTTCATTTTTTTTGATTAATTGTTAAATAATAGCGTTTCTTAAAAATTTTTATTTTTTATTTTTTTACAAACAAATAAACTAAACTCTTTATTGACATTTTTTATGGTCGAGCTCCTACACATGAGATGAAGAATTCTGGACACAACTACTTTGGGTTGATTATTTGTTGTGAACAATAATAAATCTTTTTTACATAATAACATACTTTATATTATTTATTAACACATTACTTCAAATTAAATTAGATATACGATGCTAAGAGAAGGGGGCGATAGGTGTAAGTCATCCTTCACCAAGGGGAAGGGGCGATGCCCCATAAAAGGATGGCAACCACTGGTCTAGAGGTAAAGTCGTCGCCGTGAGTCAGCTGTTTAACAGCTGATTTTCGGAGACGAAGGTTCCTGGTTGAAATCCTAGTAAAGATAGTTACTTTTATACGGATTTGAATACTAGACAGTGGTTGTGGGAGTACTTTGATGGTTGGGGTTTAATTAACCATACTCTCTCAGGAATGGTCGGCTTCGGGCCTGTACAAGACTACACAGTCTCATTTACACGTCATACACATCATCCTCATCTGATTGGGTCATCTCATTGCTTATTGTTCTAAATTGAACAGATTGCAACGTACACAAATTAGGAATATAAAAAAAAACAGAATTAAAGATTTCGTCAAGTATACTATTGCCTACGAGTAGTAGTACAGTTGTCGGAATTTTTTACTTTCTCTTGCCTATATGAATATATAGGAAGGAAAGTATTGTTTTCATGTCCATTTTAAGAAATCGAGTTTTCACCGGATCTGTAAGTTTTCAGACCCCCTGAACCCGAAAAACATGTTTTTAGCGATTGGTCTGTGTGTGTGTGTGTGTGTGAACAGAATATCTCAAGAACAGAACATCGTACGAACTTGAAACTTGAAACTTAAGTTACATACCACTACCGGACTCGACACGAACATTTTCATCAAAATCGGTCAACCGGAAGTGGTAGTTTATTCGTGTAATTTTTCACTTTTTTGCGATTTTCTCAAAAACTGGTCCTACGATTTTTTTTTAAAATCGCCTGGTTTACTCAATTTTTTATTCTCTACAAGATAGGGTAGGCGTCATGTTTGCTGAAATTCTGGGTGAGGCTGTTTTCACGTAAAAACGTTGTTTTTTTAAGATTACAGCTTTAATATGCATTTAAGCGCAAAACGTTATTTAATAAAGGTTGTAGTGAATTTAAATTTCTACAACTTTCATTTCAAACATTTTTTTGTATAACGCTTAGTTTAGCGGTAATTTGCGATTTTCTGTTTTTTTCTCACGAAAACGTGTGAAAAATTGATTTTTTAAGATTTCGGCCTTAGAATGCATTTTACGACAAAGGTGTATATAATTAATTTTATAGGAAATTGAAAGATGTACAACTTTTATTTAAAGCATTTTTCTCTACAGAGCCTAGTTTAGAGAGAAAGAGTGATTTTCCGTATTTCTAAGCCAAACTGAGGTTGATTTTCATTTTGCGTCTTTCATTCATGATTAAAATTAGGTTATGTTTATTGAGGTTAGTTTTTTGTTTATTTCTAATGTTTTATTACTAATATTAGGTTTATTGTTAATTATTTCTATTGGCAAGAGAAAGTTGTGTGAGTGTTTCACACCAGATTTTTTTTGTCTATGAAACCATCAGTCACAGTTGAACATAAAACATCTCTCTCTCTCTCTCCTTTATAACACTTTTCTGCCTCGTAGGCTACTTTTAGACCACGCAAGATGATTTGAAATTTTTCTCTTTTGATTTTAATTTTCTCTTTTTACAGCCCAGATTCTTAGCATCCGTTTAGTGCAGGAATTCTCCTTTATTCTGTCCACCCGGTGTTCTGTTTTTGCTCTGTATGGAAGCCCTTAAAGTTCGTGATTATTTATCTGAATTTAGTTTGGTTCATTAAGTTTTGTCAGTTTTATCTAGTTTCTTCAATATCTCTGACGTCTTTAAAACATTTTCCCGACACATAAGATCCGTTTAGTCAGTCGGACGTTAAACCAAAAAAAAGAAAAGAATTTAAAAGGTCTTTTTAGTGTTTTAAAAATTTTTGTCAACCGGTCATCATCCATTCTGTACAGGTACCTGTAAAATTTAAGCCTTTTTTCTTAATAGTCTTTATTATTTTATTTTTAATTAGTCCTAAAGTCATTTGTACTTTCTCTTGCCTATATGAATATATAGGAAGGAAAGTATTGTTTTCATGGCGATTTTTCGAAATCGAGTTTTCACCGGATCTATACGTTTTCAGACCCCCTGAACCCACACAAACATGTTTTTAGCAATTGGTCTGTGTGTGTGTGTGTGTGCGTGTGTGTGTGTGTCTGTGTGTGAACAGAATATCTCAAGAACGGAACACCTTACGGACTTGAAACTTGAAACTTAAGTTACATACCACTACCGGACCCGACACGAACATTTTCATCAAAATGGGTCAACCGGAAGTAGTAGTTTATTCGTGTAATTTTTCTTTTTTTTGCGATTTTCTCAAAACCTGGTTCTACGATTTTTTTTAAAATCGCCTCATTTACTCAATTTTTTATTCTCTACAAGATAGGGTAGGCGCCATGTTTGCTGAAATTCTGGGTGAGGCTGTTTTCACGTAAAAACAAAGTTTTTTTAAGATTACGGCTTTAATATGCAATTTAGCGAAAAAATTTATATAATAAAAGTTGTAGAGAATTTAAAAACCTACAACTTTTACTTCAAACATTTTTTGGTATAACGCTTAGTTTAGCAGTAATTAGCAATTTTCTGTTTTTTTCTCACGAAAACGTGAGAAAAATTGATTTTTTAAACATTTCGGCCTTAGTATGCATTTTACGACAAAAGTGTATATAATAAAATTTATAGAATAATTAAAAGATCTACAACTTTTATTTAAAGCATTTTTCTCTACAGAGCCTAGTTTAGAGAGAAAGAGTGATTTTCCGTATTTCTAAGCCAAAATGAGGTTGATTTTCAGTTTGCGTCTTTCACTTATGATTAAAATTAGGTTATGTTTTTTGAGGTTAGTTTTTTGTTTATTTCTTATGGTTTATTACTAATGTTAGGTTTATTGTTAATTATTTTCACTGGCAAGAGAAAGTTGTGTGAGTGTTTCACACCAGATTTTTCTTAATAGTCTTTATTATTTTATTTTTTATTTTTAATTAGTCCTAAAGTCATTTTTTCTTAATTTTGTTATAGTCTGTTTTCATAAATGGTTGATTTTCGTTGTACAGTTATTCTGAACCTCATAACCTTTATTGTCTTACTATCTTCGGAACCATTAGCTACCTTGCGGAGGATCTTTCTTTGAAATTCGACTGCTTCTGTTAGACCAGCCTTCCCAGTCATTCTAAGACACTTACTCACGTTCAACACAGAGGTTTCTTCAGAGTATAAACAGCGTTATCATAAAAGAATGTGGTGCGGTTTTGAACACGGTTTAAAGAAAAATCGAATTACTTACAGTTAATGTTGTTTATTCATCTAATTTGTCGTCTTAAACTGTTTTCTTACATAATTAACCCCTTAAAAGTTGATTTTTTTAACCCACAGAATTGTTGTTTTGATTAATTTTTTCCCACTGCATAATTATTTTAATTTTTACTTTCTCTTGCCTATATGAATATACAGGAAGGAAAGTATTGTTTTCATGTCGATCACAACAAATCGAGTTTTCACCGGATCTATACGTTTTCAGACCCCCTGAACCCAAAAAACATGTTTTTAGCAATTGGTCTGTGTCTGTGTGTGTTTGTATACAAAATATCTCAAGAACGGAACATCGTACGAACTTGAAACGTGAGTTACATAGCACTATCGAACCCGACACGAACATTTTCATCAAAATAAGTCAACCGGAAGTAGTAGTTTATTCGTGTAATTTTTCACTTTTTTGCGATTTTTTAAAAAACTGGTCCTACGATTTTTTTAAAAATCGCCTCATTTACTAAACTTTTTATTCTCTACAAGAAAGGTAGGCGCCATGTTTGCTGAAATTATGGGTGAGGCTGTTTTCAAGTAAAAACATTTTATTTTTAAGATTGCGGCTTTAATATGCATTTTAGCGCAAAACGTTATATAGTAAAAGTTGTAGAGAATGTAAAATCCTACAACTTTTAATTTTAACATTTTTTTGTATAACGCTTAGTTTAGCGGTAATTAGCAATTTTCTGTTTTTTTCTCACGAAAACTTGTGAAAAATCGATTTTTTTAAGATATCGGCCTTAGAATGCATTTTACGACAAAAGTGTATAAAAAAAATTATAGGAAATTAAGAGATCTACACCTTTTATTTAGAGCATTTTTTTGTACAGAGCCTAGTTTAGCGTGAATGAGCGATATCCGTATTTTTAAGCCAAACTGAGGTCGATTTTAATTTTGCGTATTTCACTAATGTTTTTTGAGGTTAGTTTTTTGTTTATTTCTAATGTTTTATTACTAATGTTAGGTTATACTGTTCATTATTTTCATTGGCAAGAGAAAGTTGTGTGAGTGTTTCACACCAGATTTTTTTCGGTTATGTTTGTCATGCTTCATTAATTCTGTTTTTTAACTGGTTTAGGTCGGGAAATTTTTGTGAATAAACAACGCTTTTCATGTACCTCCACAAGACAAAATTACAAGGTGTTATATCTGGGCTCCTTGGAGGTCACAGCATAGGTACTTGCCGATCTATCCATCGATCTCCAAATTTTTCGTTCAAAGTGTCCGTGACCAAATGCACTGAAGTGTGGGGGACCGCCATCTTGTTGAAAATGAAGTTGATGAATGTTTTCGAATTTATCTAGCTGAGAAAAGCAATAATAACTCAAAAACATTTATCAACTTCATTTCCGGTGTACTTTGATGGTTGGGGA